>JADHKT010000097.1:0-116055 GCA_019925285.1 Graphium sp. VPRI43844
TAAGTTCTATCTGGTGATGGGAGCATGATTGCAGGGCTTTTATATGTAGAGGCCCACTTGGTCGGGGCCAGTCCTGCTTACGTGATCTCGCTTTTATTGCTGTCTCGACACAGCCCGTAGTTGACGTTCTGTGGAATCATCTAGAAACCGAGCTCCAAAGCGGTGAAGTACTTTGAAGACTAGCGGGGGGAAAGCGTGGGCGGTGGAGGAATTCTGCCGTGCAAATCAACCTGCAGAACTGTTGTAGAATGCATTTGCCCCTCCTTCCAACTCTATTCGACCGCAAATACCACACCCTCAAACTCTTCTTCGATTTTCAGCGTCCATCCGACGCTCCGATATCGAGACTATAAACTGATATTCTAACCATACGTCTCTGCTGAGCCTTTCTCGCAATTGTACCCGTCCTCTGGACGATCGCGCTTTTTTTATCTAGGCAAAGACCCCTGTGACCACTTGACAAAGGGGAAAACATGTCGTACATCAAAGCAGGCCAGGACGGAGTGGCCGCAGTGACGGCGCGAAAATGGGAAGAGGGAATCAAAAAGTTGTCCGAGGCACTCCAACACAGCGAAAACCCCACCTGGTTTAATGCCCGAGCAAAAGCCTACATTGGTACAGGGGAGTTTGCCAAGTCCCTGCGGGATGCCGAGTCCGCGTGGCACGCAGCATACGGCCGCGCCAACCGGAAGCAAATGATTGAGGCCCAACACCGACGGGCCGTGGCCTACTACCGGCTTGGACAGAACGCAAACGCCGATTTGTGCCTTGCGTGGGCTATCGAGATTGCGGATGGCGGACGACCCGCGGGCCAGAACGATACTCGCAATGCCGATCATATTGACGAAAATGGCGATTATGATGTCACAGAGGCTGAGGTTGAGGAGCTCAAGGCGGGTGCTACGAAGGGCCACGAATTTAATGCCCCTCAGGGAGAAGCGCGGCAACTTCGCGCTGCTGCGGTTGCGCTACGATTGCAGAATCTGGTTGCCTTGCGGAAGCTGGAAAAGGGTGCGCCGGGCCGCAAGGCGGATGCGAAGCGGATTCCTGAGAAGCCCAAGGCTGAGACTGAGGCCAAGCCATCGGTCAAGGAGGTGACTGTCTCTACTGTCTCTACGACACCGAAGACGACGGACGTGCCAGACAAGCTGCGGATCGACTACTACCAATCTGTTGATGCTGTAACTGTTTCTGTCTATGTCAAGGGTGTGGACACCAGCCAGTTTGAGGTGGACTTTCAGCCAAAGGAGGTACGTGTATCAATCCACGGGCTTTCTTGTTCTACTTCTTGCTCTCTTCCTTTTTCTTCATTTTTTTCTTCTTCGCTCCTCTTACTAACATCCTTCACTAGATTGTCCTCAAGGGTGTGCCCAAAGGCAGCGCTCTTGGCCAGTACCGTCTGAGCCTCTGGGCGGAAATCAAGAAAACTGAATCGCGGTTCCGCGTCGCGCCGGTCAAAATTGAGCTGACACTGAAAAAGGCGTCGCCCGTCAAGTGGCCCTCGCTCTATTCGAGTCCGACCGACGCCGACGGCTGGGTTGAAGGGGATGCAGCCACTACTGCCCCCGCCAAACCCGAGGCCGCTCACAAATCACGCACAACAACCGCACTCCCATCCAGAACCTCGGCCAGTGCCCCCGTGTACCCCACCTCGTCCCGCAAGGGCCCCAAGAACTGGGACACGATCACGGCCGATGACGGCGACGAGGACGAGTCGGCACAGGACGCCGAGCACTGGTTCCAAAAGCTGTACGCCAGCGGCACGGAGGAGCAAAAGCGAGCCATGATGAAGTCGTTTGTTGAGAGCAACGGCACAACGCTGAGCACTGACTGGAGTGATGTCGGTAGCCGCAAGGTCGAGACGAAGCCGCCGGAAGGGGTCGAGGCGAAGAAGTGGGAATGAGAGGTCGACATCTGGTGAAGGGGGGGATGTTTGTTTTACGACATGAATGAGCGCTACCGGGCCTTTTATTTTTTTTATTTTTTTTTCGTTTGTTTTCACCTTTCTCTCTATTTACCTGGCCGTTTCAAGTTGGCACAGCCCTTACTTTTCTTTTTACCAAGAGCCTCTCTTCAGCATTTGTCTTTTTTACGTAGCTTCAACAGTGTCTACTTCAACGCCTTCTCTCCATTGGACAACCAATCAAACAACACAATCCAACAATTCATCAACCAACACAATGTCCATCAACTCCTCACCCCCTGAAATATTCCAACAAAGAAGGCCCCCCCTTCAACCCATCATCCAACCCCTCCCCGCGCCCAAGTCCCCTCTCCTCACAATACCTAGCCACAACATCCTCGTCAACACTCAAAACCCGCGAGTGAAAATCCTCATCAGAGATATAAGTACCGCGAAGATGTCGTGTTCCACTACTCGTATCAAAAGCCCGTCTCGCATGCAACACCCTCCGATTATCAAAAAGTACACAATCGCCTGGTTCCATTTTGCATTCGTAGATGCCCGTTTCATCTGATATGTGCTTTTCTAAATGTTGGAGGCCCTCGTGGAAGAGTCTGTTGTTTGGACATGTCGCGTCGGGCGGATTGGGCGCTTGGAATGGGGGGGACCACCATACTTTTATGCTTGACGCGTTGCCTTGCGATAGTTCTTCCTTCCAGTTCGGGGAGAGGGAGAGGGTTGGGCGGGTTTGGCGGTATGTATATGGGTATTTTGTATAATGGTATCGTACTGGGAAGGTAGATAGGATGTCTACGTAGGGCGCTGACGCTTCGTCAGATAGGAAGTTGATGGCTGCGCGAGTCACATCGCTAAAGATGGATTGTCCACCTTTGCAGGAATTTTCCATGCAGTGGAGGAGTTGAATGCGGGGGGTTTCGCGAATGTAGAGCATATCCTGGTGCAAACCGAGAAACGAATTCGTATACGCTACGTTTTCGGCGTCGGGTTTGGAAATCACGTCCCATGTTGGGCCGTAGAATGTCGTTTGCAGGTTTGCGATTCGTTCTGCTATTTCGGAGACTGAAGTTTGGGATTTGGGTACGTCTTTTAGGAAGAGGAGGCCTAGGGATTCTAAGTCGAGGATTCCTTGTTCTACTGTTTTTTCGTCGTGCATCCAGGCTTCGTAGGGGAATTTTCGGAGCTTTTGGGTTATGGTTGGGGTATCCCATGGCAGCGGATGGACTGCTCTATCGGGGACTTGGAATTTAGAGGCTGGGGTGTGGAAATATGTGTTTGCGAGGAGGGATGCCGGGTAGGTTGAGACGTGGGTTTCGCCTGGGGGGACGAGACCCGGCACGTCGTTTTCCCATTGTACGACGAGGGAGGAGTCGGCGGTTAGGGTTGCTTTTGAGGGTTTGATGGTGAGGGGGATGGAGAATGTTCCGTGGGATTTGTTGCCTGAGGAGGGGGATTTGCAGGTTGGACAGGGACAGGCGTCGCGGAGCCAGGTTGCTGATTCGGACACTTTTTCGAGGAGGGCTTTTTGGGGCGAGAGGTTTGGAGATGTTGCGGTGGCGGCGGCGGCAGATTGGTTTAGGGTGCTGGGGGCGATGTGTTGGTGGGAGGATGTTGTGAATTGTCGTGAGCGTCTTGCGATGGTGGGCGTGGTTCGAGGGAGGAGGGAAGTTCCTGTTTTAGGGAGGAGGCGCATGAGGGCCATGGTGGGCGGGTTGCTCGTAGAGGACGGGATTGGTCTTTGACGAAATCATGCGAACAAAGAAGAAAAAAGAAAAAACGAGAAAAAGAGTTTGTAGAATTTGAAGAGGTTGTCTCGGAGAGAGAGGAGAGGGGAGAGGGGAGAGAGGGGCTTCTTGGAATCGGTCGATGATGGGTGGGGTTAATGGGGTAAAACGGTCCCGAGGGAATAGCTCGGTAAAATGACGACAAAAGTTGATTTTATATCACGAGTCAATTGCTTCCTGAAATAAATAATTACAGATATTTCTAACCCGACACCAACAATGCCTCCAATTACAAACTGGAGGGAGCTTCGTTAAGCATCCAAGTGAGAAAAAGAGACGGGCGCAATGCCGACCATCGTTCCCCTCGTTTGGCATGTGTGGCGGCCAAAAAGAACCCCGCAGTGGGGTGATTCGAGTGCCTCACGGGTTAGGGTTGGAGCTCGGCGCAAGGGATATGTTGGCCATGGACCAAGGGAGCGAGCTTGACACGCACGGCATGGCATGCAACGTTGAAACAACACAGCACAATGATATGTCTTGAGAGCAGTCACAGGCTGGTACAGCCCTGATGGGAAAAGTAAAGGGTAGTTGTTAGATGTAGTTGGCTCGAGACGTGCAAATATCCAAGTCGAGTTCATGGTATCAAAAAACAAGTATTCCCAGTCCATAGAAATACAAGAAAAGAAAAATAATAAGAAACATGTTGAGAGAAATGACCCCAATGCTACCGGAAACGCCCATTCTCCATAATCTGCATCATAAAGTACATCAACATGGCGACATGATATTCAAGACTAGGCCCCTCAACGGTTTCTATTGCTAGACCAGCGGCGCACGACGATCTCGTGCACCTTGTACTGTTCAAACACGTCGGCTATGCCCTTCTCGGCCGCAGCGTCGAAGACGGACGGCGGCGGCACATCCACGTAGACGAGCACCAGTGTCTTCACGGCATGCGACAACGTACGGGACACGCCGTGGAACCACGACCACGACCGTTTACGGTCGCGTTTGCCCGCCGGCCACTCGGGGTGCGAGTACGACGGCACAATGATCAACCCGTAGGTTGCGTGGTCAAACACAGGACCCCGTGTGTACAGTAGCCAGTCGACGCCGAACTTGATGCCGCCGCGCGGGACCCATCCGAGGGACCGGAAGTGGTGGTAGGCAGCGTAATGCACAAGGAATCGGTCGTCGGGCCCTAAAGCCGCTTCGTATTTGCCCACACGCGGCGGGAAATATGAATAACGACGGAAAAGATCAAAGAGCTGCCGCGTAGGAATGACAGTCTTGTCGTCATCAACGACCTGCAGGACACCGAGGCCGAAGACGAGGAAGAAGGCTTCCTCAAGAGTGAGTTGGAGGTGTTCCTTGTTCACCACGTCCACTTGCGTCTCGGTAGTAGTCTGCTTCTTGGCAGAGGAACCATTGGCGACCTGCAATCCGAGACCAACACCCTGCATGGGATTGCTGTTCTTTGCAGACGATCCGGGACTGGGCGGTTCAGATGGCGAAAACATGGCCGACTCGACTGTTGGCGAGAAGCGCACGCTCTTCTTGGGTGACGATACCCTCTCGTCCTGACCAGTCTCGTTGGCTGCTGCACTCCCATTGGGTACGACAGGTTCACCATTGGTTTGGGACACACGACTCTCTGCAGTTTCAACGCCGCTGTCGGCTTGTTGCTCCGCCCTTGCAGAAGCGTCATTTAAAGGGACGGCCGTCAAGCCATCCCTGTCTACGGGGTTCTTCGCCAAGTCGTCGGCCGAGTTTCCCAATCCCTCGGACGCCATATGGCGCAAGGTATTGTCGTCTCGCTTGGAGTCGTTCAATTCGTTTGCTTCTTTCAGCTTTGTTTGCATGATGGCCTCCTGTTCGACCCGAGCCCTCTCCCACTTGAGTTGTTTACGTTCTTCACGGCGCCGGTTCGTCATCAGTTCGCTCACATGGGCCTCAAGGACTCCGTGCTTCACTAGTTGGCCCTTGAGCCAATTGGGCTCACTTCGACTCAGATTGCCCTTGCCGTAGAAGCCATTCTCCCAGAGAGCTCGTACCGAGTCCCAGTCATGGATATGCACAGATTTGGTCCCTGGCGACCACACACCGGTATGCACAACGGACGGTTCGTATGGCGGCGAGACTACCTGTCGAAGCCAGGCAACTGCAATGTGAACGAGAGAGAGAGGGTTGTGGGGGTAGAATGCGGGAAGCGGAAAGGTCTTGATGGGTGCGGGAAGTTTGTGTATTTGATTCAGCGGACGGCGAGCCTCTTGCTGCTTCTTAGCTTTGGTTGGTGCCGTTTTCCCAGGCGTTTCGACCTTTGCAGGGGGCGTTGTCGGCCGTTCGTCGTTTGCCATTGTTGGTTAGGAGCCGTGGATCATAGTCGGACTAGAAGCAAACACGCAACTGTGAATACAGGGTCATTTCAAGTATAACAGGGGAGATCGGCTCGAATAAGGACAGTCCATGGATGAACACGACCGCCATGAGATTGCATCTTGTTTGCTTGCTTTGCTATCTATCAGATACCGTTGTAGTCTATAATTTCTGGCCTGCATCGAGACCCAGTGAAGGGCGATTCTAAGCTCTGAATATAATGGAGTCATCATTGGAAAGCAGCATCTCGTGACGGTCGTGATTGTCCAGTGGAGTCTTCAAAGTGAGCCGAAGCTTCCGACATAGCTGCCGCTGAGCCCGAGACGGGGACGAGGGGGGTAAGACCGAGGAATTGTGAATACTTACTGCTCATCCAGGGCCAGAGTAAACCCCGATGGATGGCAGCCAGCGATTGAACCAGGCCATCCAAGGAAAGCTTACAAGAATACAGACTCTCTTGTGACGAGAGAATTCCCACGGAGCTTTGAGCTTTGTGGTTGTGGAAAAATATGAAGCCCAAAAATGCGGTACTTTCGGAGAGAAGAGGGAAGAAAAAAACTGCGCGAAAATAAGAGGAAAATAATTGGGCCTTGGACAAGAAAAATGGGCCCTACAAAATTGAGTTGGAAAAAGCTGACATAATCTTTGAAATTGGAGTGGATCTTTTGTTTTTTTTTTGTTTTTTTTCTGCCACTACTAACCGCCCATCGCAATTCCCACACTGTGCCTATTCTATCGTGGGGGGCAGCTGCGGACAGCGGCCCTCCTACATTACTAATTTTGCCCTGCGCTGCCGTCCGTTCCTGGTTCCTGTAAGTCAGACTCTAGTGAGCACCTTAGTGTTTCCTTCTGTCTCGCAAAGTCAGGACACACCATTCCGACTCTGCCGGATCCAGTTTAACCTGGATCGCACAGGATTTCCGCTCGTTCTCGTAGTCGTTCTTCTCTTATTCGTGTCCCCCCTCCAAGCCCTCATATCCTCCCTCCGTCCCCGCCTCTTTTCTTCGCTTGCTTTTCCTCTTCTGCAATGGTTGGACAGACTTGACGAGATCGTATGCGACTTCAACAAACACAATGCCCGACCTCACCCTCCTCCTTGCCTACGTCTCTCTCATCTGGGCCTGCGTTGTTGTTGTTGTTCAGATCATTGGCATCTCTAGACTGTAGGTTTCCTCAAGACTGGTTTTGTTTGTGGTGCCTGTTCTCTAACTTGTCACCTAGCTTCTGCCGGTTCTCCTCACGTCCGCGACCAGCTGCCGTAACCTCTCTCGACCATGAACAAATCCCCCACATCACCGTCATTCGGCCCGTCAAGGGCTTGGAGCCGGAGCTGTACGACTGCATCGCGTCCACCTTTCGCCAGGACTACCCCATCGACAAGCTGACCATCTACCTTTGCGTCGCCGACCGCACCGACCCCGCCTACCCTGTCCTGAAGAAACTTGTGACCGACTTCCCCCAATTCGACGCCCGCATCTTTGTCGAGACCAACGATCCTCACCTACATGGGCCGGAAGGCCACAGCCAAAACCTGGGCCCCAATCCCAAAATCCGGAATATTAGCCGTGCCTACAGCGAAGCCAAGGGAGACCTTATCTGGATCATTGACTGCAACGTGTGGATTGCCCGTGGTGTAGCCGGCCGAATGGTTGACAAGCTCATGGGCTTCAGCCCCGATGGCACCAGGACCAAGCCCTACAAGTTTGTCCACCAGTTGCCCATATCCGTGGATACGGTCCATGGAGGCAAAATACCAAGCGAAAACGGGACGGCAGGTAGTCTTGTAGCATCGGCAATGATCACCCCGACGACTCAATCGTGGCTTTCCTCGGTGATGCGGGATGGTGGCGGCCGTCTAGACGAGATGTTCATGGCCACGAGTCACGCCAAGTTCTACAGCGCCATCAACACAGTCGGCGTCGCGCCGTGCATCGTCGGCAAGAGCAACATGTTCCGCAAGTCCCACATCGACATACTCACCGACCCGACCACAAACCCAAAGTTACGGCGAAACAAGGAGCACCTGTTCGGAATTGACTACTTTTCGTCGTACATTTGCGAAGACCACCTTATCGGGGACCTCCTGTGGCGATCCAACCTTCCGGGCTTTGCCAATCACGGTCTCGTGCTTGGCGACTACGCCATCCAGCCCATGGCGCACTTTTCCATCACCGCCTATGCCGCAAGACGCTCACGATGGCTGCGAGCGCGCAAGTGGACCGTCCTCATGGCCACTCTGGTCGAGCCCGGTGTCGAATCGCTGCTCTGCGCGGCCTTACTCGCCTTTGGCCTCACCTCGATTCCTTGGATTGATGTCCCGGCAACTTGGAGCGCCTTTGTCATGGTCTGGATTGCCATGGTCGTGACATGGATGACGGTCGACTGGCTCACCTTCAACAGACTACACTCGGGACTCACAGTCGAAATAGACGACAACACTCCGTACTTTGTCAAGGGCTTTGGCAACCGCGGCGGCCCCCCACGCCGCAATTTCCCCGCATGGTTCCTCGCCTGGATTGGACGCGAAGTCCTCGCCCTCCCCATCTGGACGTGGGCCGTCCTCCTCGGCGCCACGGTGAATTGGCGCGGCAAGACGTTCCGCGTGAAAATGGACATGAGCGTAGTCGAACTGGACAAAAAGACTGCACCGGGCCAGGAAGGCGTGCTGAGCAATCGACAACCCAACCAGCCCCCAGTCGTTGGTGGTTCACCGAAATCAAAAAGTAAACATCGCATAAGCTGATTCGAGCGTATGTGCTTAATGTGTAGACGAATGCGCATTCTATTTTATCATGATAACGATGTATACTTTTTTTTAATGAAAAATTTTTTAGAATTCGACTCATGTGAAAAGATTTCCTTGCGACTGGCTTGAAGTCACGGGTCGTAGAGAACTAAGGCCATAAAGGGATGGACATAAGACAGGCTATCATCAGGAGACTCTAATACTCCGTATTGGGTGCACCTTTGCTTTGAGCTGAGCCCACCAGGCCAACTGGATGGCTGAGCAAGTCTCAGCCCCCTCGAAACTAAAACTACAACGCTTTAGCCCACAAAGTCTTCAGACTTCCCCCTTTCAAAAAAACATGATTTCCTCAACACAGAAACCATCCGCCAAAATGGACTTTACAGCGAACCTCTCAAAAGCCCAAGTCGCGCACCTCTCGACCTCACTGCACAACAGTATCGCAGGCTCCCTCATTGGCGCAGCCCTAGGCGACGCAATAGGAATTTACACCGAATTTCTCACGGCTGAAAAAGCTCGCGAAATCTACACTCCTCACCCCACCACCAACAAGACATTCACACTTTATCCAGAGAAGGAAATCACGCCCTTTTACAGAGATCGTCATAGAAGTCCATTGAAACCCGGCTCCTGGACAGACGACACAGACCACGCAGCCCTTCTCCTCCTCTCTTTCCTCCGCCAAGGCAAAGTCGATGCCTTGGATTTTGCAAAGAGGTTGCGGGTATGGGCGACGAATGGCTTCCGCCAACTTGACAAGTTGCCTTTTGGAATGGGGGCTACGATGGGGAACGTCGTTCGTACGGGGAGGTACCTTGAAGATCCGGAGGGTGTGGCGTGGGATGTTTGGTGTGGCTCTGGGAGGAAAGTTGCTCCTAATGGGAGTTTGATGCGGACTCATATTCTGGGACTTGTTTCGCTACGGGGGTCTTTGGAAGAGTGCTTTGGGGTTGCGGCGGGGGTTTGCGTTGTTACGCATGTTGATCCTAGGTGTGTTGTTTCTTGTGTTCTTGGTACGGCCTTGGTTAGGGGTGTCGTTTTGGGGGAGTGTAGGCTTGAAGAGGATGTTGAGGGGATTGTTGAGGATGTTGTGAGGTGGTTTCCTACCTGGGCGGCGGGATTCAAACCTGGGGATGAAGGGTATGCTCAGTTGGATGTGGAGGAGTTGAGGAGGTATGTTTGTGTTTCGAGTCTTGAGGAGTTGGAGCTTGATAATAGGGGGAGTATGGGGTATGTGTATAAATGTTTGGGGGCCGGAGTTCTTCTTCTTCGGAGGGCGATTCGCGCTTTGGAGGGGGCAAAGGTGCCGCTTGTTGTGAAGGGTGAGCTGTTTGAAGAGCTGATTACTGAGTTGGTTATGCATGGAGGGGACGCTGATACCAATGCTTGTTTTGCCGGTGCATTGGTGGGTGGATTATTTGGATACGCGAATCTCCCGGCGCACTGGCGCGACGGACTTTTGGATGGACCGTGGCTATTGGGAAAAGGGGATGCTCTATGTCGAGCATTGGGAGTGCTGGAAGGAGGATATGATATCGAGAGCGATCCCGATACATTGATAGATGGTGGGAAAGGGTTATTATCGCAAAACGAAATGGAGGAACGAGTGATGAAGTTGCAGGCTTGGATGGTAAGACAAGACATGGCATGGAAAGCCAAAGTCGTCGAAGCGAAAAAGAAGAAGCGGCCAACGTTTCTCTCGAGAAAATGGGGCAGTTCTTTCCATTGAATTACCTTCAAGTTGGGTAGTAATCCCGGCCCGCACACAATTTGGACCGTTGGGGGTCAAAGTGTGAAAAGTTGGGGATGGTGCGTGCATGCGAGTGTGAGTGGTAATAGCCGGTCATTAATCAGACGATGAGGGTCGCAATCGCTAAGCAATACCAATCAATGCAATAGCAATGTGATACTGTCGATACCAAAACATAGGTCAATGGAAGTGTATAAAAAATGCCAAGATTACGTTTGGACTTTACATGCAGTTGGAAACTGGATTGCAACCCTACTTCATGTGACCACATTGCACTCTGGTAGAAGCGAGCATGCACGAAGAATTACTCGATTTCCCTTTACGGGAATAAGTAGCCACACGCACTGGTCAAACGAGGCCATTTGTCTGCTGATAGATAGTAAGGCACGCTCGGAGAAAATATGCATGGCGTCCATCAAAGCACACCGGCTGCCGCTTTGGGATGCAATGCAGGGTTCTCCGCGTTCTAATCTTTGCGTGCGTAGGGGGATTGGCAACGCCATCTTGGCTATCAGGTAGTCGTAATGTATTAACCTAGTGATTGGGCGTCAAGGATGACAAGCATATATATAGTGTCTTGCTTCGCAGCTTTTACTTTGTACACGGCACACTACGACAGTCATCTACTCTGTCCCGTTTTACTTTGTGGGTGCAAATTCCCGCCCGCCTTATAGGGCTGTCATGTCTTTTCATACCTTTCACACGGGCATTGCCGCCCTTGCGACATTGGCTGCTTTCCCGTCTCTTGTATATAGTGCAAGAGTAGGGCCACGACCGACTGTTTCTCATCCTCCGCCGCTAATTCCCCGCGAATGGCAGGGGAACAGCTATGGGTGCAAGTGCTATGTAGGGGACCCTTGTTGGCCCTCTGAAGCAGAATGGGATGCACTCAATGTGGCTGTCGACGGAAAACTTGTAGTCCATGTCCCAGTCGAATCTGCTTGCCACAATACGTTCGAAGGACCGTTGGGAATAATTCAGACGTATAACGCAGCGAAATGCAAAGCGATCAATGCAACGTATGCCGATGAGCAATGGAAGTATGTACAAACACCACGTTTATAACTCGAGTGAACGTCTACTAACATCATTCCTCTTCTAGTGCCGACCAAGACGCCATCAACCTCTGGAAGCACTTTACAAACAGCACCTGCACAATAACTTCCAACCCCTCAGAATCCTGTACATTGGGCTACTATGGCACACACATAATCCGAGCCGCAAACAAATCCCACGTCAAAGCCGGCATCGACTTTGCACGCCAGCACAGCCTCAGACTCGTGATTCGGAACACGGGCCACGATTTTATCGGTAGGAGCACTGGTTGGGGCAGTTTGATTATCAACACGCATTCTTTC
This sequence comes from Graphium sp. VPRI43844, assembly GCA_019925285.1. NCBI lineage: Eukaryota > Fungi > Ascomycota > Sordariomycetes > Microascales > Graphiaceae > Graphium > Graphium sp. VPRI43844. The sequence goes on from JADHKT010000097.1 coordinate 11,876, forward strand.
AAGAGTGTTGAATTTTTTGATAGCTGGACTGGACCTGGGTCGGTTTCGGGTGCGGTTTCGGGCGGTGCGGTGAAGATTGGGGCTGGGGTGCAGGGAAGGGAGTTGCTTCGTTTGGCGGCGGCGAGAGGGGTTCAGGTTGTTACAGGAGAGTGTCCTGTGAGTTGCCCTCCAACACCGTTACGCATCGAGAAATACCTCTGGTCTAACTATTCTACTTAAGACTGTTGGTGTAGCGGGCGGGTTCATTCAAGGAGGCGGCCATGGCCCCTTGACCCCTCTATATGGTCTAGGTATGCACAACCCAAACCCAACTTAGCATCAGACAGGCCGTCTAACAGAACCCCAAAGCGGCCGACAACGCCCTGGAATTCGAAATCATCACAGCAGACGGAAAATACCGAACCGTAAATGCAGACCAAGACCCAGACCTCTTCTTCGCACTCAAAGGCGGCGGCCCAAGCACTTACGCCGTCGTCCTCTCGGTAACCCTCCGCATATTCCCTGAACTTCCAAGTGCAGGCGCAGATTTCTACCTCAACTTTACACAAATTTCCGACGAGGCAGTATGGTGGGAAGGCGTACGCATCTTCCACAAACACGCAAACCACCTTGTCGACAACGGGATCTACGCCTACTTTGAACTCGGCACAATGTTTCTACGGGTCAAACCCTTTGTCGGAGTAAACATGACAAAATGCGAACTCGACAACATTCTCGCACCCATGTTCACCGAACTAGACGAAAACGAAATCCCCTACTGGACACACGGAAAACAATACCCGACATTCTTCGATTTGTACACAGACCTCTTCGAAGACGAAGCAGCAGGAGCACAGAGTCTAACAGGGGGTTGGACATTCACGCACAAAGACGTCCAAGAAAACAACGACGCCATCATCTCGGCCTTCAAAACCGTCCTGAGCCCCCGCCCGGACCTCGCATCCCAAGGCTTCATCATCGGCCACCTCTGGGACGCAGGCTACCAAACCAAAGTATCCAACAGCGCGACGCACCCTCGCTTTCGCGGCGCCACAGACTTGGTCATCTCCACCCTACAAGTGCCTCTCGGGGCCACACGCGCGCAGAAAGCGGATTTGCAAAATGTCTTGACGTACGTGCAGGACGAAGCTTTGCGGAAGGCGGGTCCGAACGGGTGTGCGTATGTGAATGAGGCGGATCCGTTTCAGCGGAATTGGAAGGAGAATTTCTGGGGGGGACATTATTCTGTTCTTGTTGGGGCGAAGAGGAAGTGGGATCCCCATGGCGTTTTTTATGCTGTTTCTACGCCCGGGACGGAGAGTTGGGTTGTTATTGAGGAGGGAGAGAGGCTTTGTAAGAGGGTTTGATGCGAGTTGGTCGGATTACATGGTGATATGTTGCCTTTGGGAGGAAATAGTGATTTACGAATGCTTATTCTGTGCCCTCCCAATTCCAAGCTTGTAAATCCAGTTGTAAACGTGAAATTCTTACTCCGTGGATCGTTTCCAGCATGTCCAGAGTGTATTGTCTTAGAGGTCTATTGGAAAAGAAGGGTGAAGGGTGTATTAGATATCTGTGTCTCGAGCAATGGAAACGAGAGAGACACGTACCCGGCATGACATAGTGGTGGAATGCTACCATCACAGGTGGGAGCGTGCCCGTTGTACATGTCATCTACCCGAAGAGCCCTGTCATAATGTGAGTTTTTGTCAAGAGAGGCATATGCGAGCAACATACGCAAGGATAAAGGGCTCCGTCCGCCTCCACGACTCAACATCTTCAAAATCGCAGTGAATCATCTATCCCAAATTAGAAAAGTCGAATACCCAACATCGCCAGAAAGAGAGAACTACTTACAATCCCGTTTTGGTCCCAGACTTGTTGCGCAGGTATATAAGCAGGCCTATTCTTCGGAGAAGGCGGGCCCCAACGAACGTCATGCCACGCTACATCGTAGATATCTTCTAAGGGCCAGACGAGGAGCGGAGAAGTTGTCACCAACTCTGGGAGGTAGACACGTGTGGTTTGGTAGTGGGTTACTATAGATACGATAAATTCGATTATGTTCATGGCAACCATCTTTGCTGTAGTGGCGCGGGATCCCGCTTCCGTGCTCAGTAGGTTATGACTTAGACGTTTGGGGGGAAAAAAAAGATGGAAAGGAAGGGGTATTGCTCTTTTTTTTTGTTTTTTTGAGTTCTTTTGTGCGTGTGTTTGCGTAAGATGCATGACCGAGTCGTGGAGTTGAACTTGCGTGGCATGCGGAAGGTTGTTTCGCATGTTGATTTGTAGCCTTGTTTAGTAGCATCATAGGACTATAGAAGGTTTTCATCTTGTGTTCTTTGTATATAAGAATAGAAGCCGACTTGATCACGATGGATTGATGGATCGGTGATGATTGCGTGCATACCTAACCCTAGTTGTCTAGAGTTACACAATCTTAGCCTTATTCGATTCCGTCTTCCTGGACGCAATCTCCTCTTTTTTTCACACCCACCATTCCCACACGCACACGTCCAAAAGTCATTAGACAGAGACGCAACCTCGCCTGCCAGCGCCCATTGCATCTCGTCATGTAAATCTCCAAGAAGCAACGCAAACCCTCAAACTCCAAAACCTTGCCCCCGATGTCGGACTCCAGCCCAACCCCCCAAGTCCAAGGCCTCAACGTAACCCCCTCAACCCAATGCCACCACTACTCCACGCCCCGCGACATAATCGCCATAAAACACCCCTGCTGTCAAAAATACTACGCCTGCATAACCTGCCACGAAGCCCTCGCAGACCACAAACCCCAAGTCTGGCCCAAGCACCAACGCGACGTCAAGGCCATCTTATGCGGACAATGCAAACGTGAACTGAGCATTTCCGAGTATTTGGCTTGTGGGTTTGAATGTCCTGGGTGTGGCGCCGAGTTTAACCCTGGATGTGGGAAACACTACGATTTATACTTTGAAATGTAATTTTGGATTGCGGGTTTGTGTCTTCTATCTTATTTGTTATTGTTGCTATTTGAATTACCCGGTCCAAAGAAGTTCAGTCCGAGTAGCCGGTCTCTCCCACACTCTAGGATCCTCGAATCGAAAGGTCTTGATGGGTTCCACATCATCTACCTGGTCGAAATCAAAAGACCCCCTGTCGTCGGGGAAGAAAACCTGGTTCGTCGGATCGGCGACATTCGGAATCGGCTTCGTGGTTGTCGGCGTGAGGTTCATGATTGTCGTCGGGATGGTGTATGGGACTTCGTAGTAGGAAATTACCATGCGGCGGGCGTATACGCCGGGGAGGGTTTGGATTTTGGAAAGTGTCGAGAGTTTTACCGGTCTGGAGGGTATTGATTAGCTTGTATACTTTGACTCTTCTTTCTTGCCTTTGGCCTGTTTCGTTTTCTTCTTCGTTGGGTTTTCGATATTACTGGATGTGAGCCTTACTTGACGGTGCAGGTGGGAGGAATCGCATTTGTGCACTCTGGAACCCCTTCCCTAAGCAAGGGATCAAGCGAGAGGAAACTAGCACAGTACGTTTTGGTTAACACAGGTCTTGAAACGGCCAAATCTTCCAAAGATGGGGTATACATACTACTCAACCAATTGTACCGTTCTCCTCCACGCCGCTTCGTCCGTAAAATTGTAAAAGACCATCTACCCAAACACCCCCAATGTTAGCAATTCTTCTTAGATAGTCGAACTAGGAGGAAGCAATGGCCTATTGACGTACAATCCCATCGTCACCAAACGTCCGAGCAACTGTCACCACCTTGGGCCTCTCATCTAGATGCCCGCACATGGCAAATTGGACACCCAATAGCGCCATTATGAGGATGGCGAGTCTGGTCTTCATGGCAGCGGCGCTTAAATGCTGTGACGACCGCACTTGGGCTGTATTTATCGGATGACTATTTCTTTGCAAGGTTGGAATATTGGCATTGAGAGATTCATCGGGGTCCGGAAACGAGAAAGAGAGAAGAGAGGCCAGGCACCTGTTAATAAGCTGCACAGAATCGTGGCGCTGTATAAACTCTATGAGCTGGCCAGTCGACTCAAAAAGTAAGATTGGTGCTATGAATACGTGTAACAATAAACACTCTACGGAGTACAAGAGACAGTCCTTGCCGAGAGTACAGATTTTGAATCTGGTGGTAACATATACTTTTATTCCTCCATTATTTCAATTCCTTTATACAAAATCTCTTCTTAAGTAGCCGATAGATAAGGCTTATCGTGCTGCTCGATCCAAGAATGCAATTTTTCCATACATCCCATCCGACGCCTTTGCAGTAATAGTGCGTACCTGGCTCGGTTGTTAATATGCAGGAAGGTTTGAATAGGGCCAAATGATATAAACTTACACTCAACAACGGGCTTTCGATTTTGTAAAAGCCTTTTTCATTTAAAACATTCTCGCCAGTGGTATCCTTGACCAGCTGTCCGGGCCCAATCTTCGTAAACGCGTACCGACGGGCAACGAGGGCGAGGATAATCTTGAGCTCAATGTTGGCGAGCTCCTGCCCGATGCAATTGCGCGGTCCTCGCTCAAAGGGTCGCCATGCACTCGCGGGAATACCAGAGCTGTTACTTTTATCCTTTGTTTTTGTGCTCTCAACGAACTCTTCGCCGTTGGTCTGCGTGGACGTGTCGCTGTTCCCGATCCAGCGGTCGGGTATGAAATCGTCCCGCGTGGGCCCATATGTACCCTCGTGGCGATGGATGCAAGTATGCACAACGTAGATGAATGTTCCTGTGAGGTCATACACTGGACCACCGGGCAGACGGACTTTGAGGGCTTGGCCTGGTGGAGGTGTACGGCATGTGCCAACGGGCGGGTACAGACGGAGGATCTCCTTGATAAAGGCCGAAGTGTATGTCATGGCCGAGAGAACCTCTTCGCCTCGTTCGATAAAGGCTTTCATAATAATGTCGGGTGAGGCGTCGGTACCGAAAATGCGGTCGTGTTCGGCTCGAAGGGCAGAGGCTGCACGGGGCGAGCGTTCGAGTTCATAAAAGCACCACTGCAGAGCGATGCTCGTCGTGTCGTGTCCGGCAAACAGGAAAGACTTGAGCTGGTCCGTGACTAGTTGGGCAGCTTCGTCCGTCAACTCGTCGTGGCCCTCGAAACTTAATGACACTACATCCCTGTCGCCCGTCTTCGAATCGGCTTTGACGCCCTCGAATTTGTCCCGTACAATGGCCTTCATGAGGGTACTGAACTCGGCACCTGCACGGCGCTGGCGCCTTGTCCGAAACGGGCGCATCCAACCGGGAAAGAAGCCGACGAGGGCGCCGTTGTACGAGTCGAGAAGCTCTTTGTAGAGGTTCATGAGTTTTGTCCTCTGAGCGGTGGGTCTTTGGGCGCCAAAATCCATGTCGAGCACGACAGAGCCTGCGTCGGTTGTTAGCGACAGTTGCAGACGATGGGCTTCCATCATTCCCGGAGAGGTATGAAGCGCAAGTGGAAGAAGACAACACACCAATAATGTCAAATGTAAGGTTTGTGCAGTAATCGACGAGCTGAGTGGCTTCGCTGCTTTGCGCAAGCGCATCTAAATGTTCTAAGAAAGGTTTCGTCTTGTCGACAATTCGAGGCAACAGAGTCATGAGGTACTTGGGGGCGAATCCAGGATTGAATCTCTTGCGGAGGCTCTTCCATTCGAGGCCCTAGTTACCAAAAAGATGATTAACGAATGCGCGCTGAAGAAAAGAGGAGATGTGTAAGCTGGGCAGCATCGACTGGGTGCGCGCGCGCGTATCGCACAACATACCTCGCTAAGTACAATGGACTTTTCGCCCACCAATTGATGAATTGCAATCTCAGACTTGGGAACACTGTACGGAAAGTCCTTGCTAGCCCTCGTGATCTGTTCGGCAAGTTCGGGGTGCAGCACACAGGCCAGGGTGCTTTCAAAGGGCCAAAGATCCAAGGCCATGATGTCTGGGCAGCCGTTGGTTTCAGCGATTTGGCGAATCGCATCGTCGATTTGCAAGGGCACCGGCCCTCCGTTCATGAACTCGTTTAAAAGCTGAAGGTGGCCCCAGAGGAAGGATTTGGGAGGAGAGGGAAGCTCGCCTACTTTGAAGCGCCGTTGGTTTCGCAGGCGTATGAAAAAGTGAACCAGGCCAATGGCAATGGCAGCAAAGGCCAAACTGAGGTAAGGAACCGTCATTGTCAGCTACTTAGTGTCGGGGGGAAGGGGTCATCGAGTGGTTGTGAGGTAGGGTTTGCCTATCCAAAGGCTTCAACTACCCTTTGAGCAGCTCAGGATTGCTCGCGACGGCTTGCATATGTAGCCACGGCTGGCGCAACGGAGAAGAACGAAAAGGGGATAAGATTGAAAACGGGTTTAGAAATGGAAGGATTGGAAGCAAGGAGAAGGAACAGCCTCTAATTGAACGTCCTGCCACATGAATGGCTGATGCTTGCCAGCTGTCTTGGCGTAAGCCACATAGCTTTTTCCACAGCTGTCGCACTCCGTAGTTGGTCATTGGCTTCACCCTGATTGGATCGCAACGGCGTAGCAACGGCCTGCAAGGAAATGAAGCTGACCTGGGATGTGTGAGATAAGGGCTTGCTGTCCGAAAGTCCAAAAGTCCAGGAGGCCAGGCCCACTGTAAGACCTAAAATTACAGGCTATGCCCCAGCCGGAACCACTAAGTTACAATGGTTCCCCCGAAGGGGTGAAGGGAGAGGGGGCTTCGAGATGTCCAGTCCAGCGCTCTTTCGGGCCACCCATCGACACACTCTCTTGACTCTTGAAGAATGCTTCCGATTGCTCTCACGAGAACCCTCTGATAAAATACAAAAAAAAAGAAGACACAAATCTATTCTATATGCAATGCGATAGATACCGACCCTTCTAAATTAATCTCTACAAAGAAATTGCACCTTCATCTTCACCACCACCCTCCTCCTCCGCCTCTTCGTCATCGCCAAAACTCACCATAGGCTCCCTCACAAACGCCAAAGCCAAAAGCGCCCCGAAAACCAAAAACGCCGCATACCAAAACGGCGCACCCCTCGCCAAACCCCCCCATTTCTGCCCCTTGCTAAACCAAAACGCCAAAACGGGCCCTCCCATCAGAGCACCGATTGTTTCAAACATGCCCACGAGCGCCATGACGCGAGACGTCGCTTCCTTTGGAATGTGATGCGACAAGAGTGTTCTCGTCAGAGGGGACGCCGCAGCGCCGAAATGGTTGACGACCAAGGCTAGGATAAAGAGGGTGATGTTGGGGGCCAGGGCTTGGAATATGAAGCCTAGGAGGTGGAATGCGTACGAGAGTCTTGTGAGCAGGAGGTCTTTTGCATAGGGAGTTAGGGTCCTTTTGTGGATTTGGGTTGGTGTTGGTGGGGGGAGAAGGGTGTTTGCTAGAATGGGGAAGAGGACGACTACTGCGAGGGAGAGGAGGCCGAGGGGTGAGAGGAGGTAGGATGTTTGGGCGATTTTCCAGGAAAAATACACGGAGAGGTACTGTACGAGCGTTGTGTTGCCGACGACTAAGAGGGGGTTCTGGATGAAGAACACAGACATGCAGAGGAAAGTGTCTTTGTTGTTGACGAATTTCCAGGCTTGGGAAAGTTCGATGAACGAAGTGTCAATGGCTTCCTTGGCGATTGCAAGAATGGTTTTTGGCGGTGGTTTGGGTGCGATGGGAGAGTCTGGATCGTCGTCGACGGTATGGTTGGCGGATCTTGTGGAGGGGAGGGTTTCGGGGAGGAGGAGGAGGAGACTTATGACGACGGGGGTTATGGCGGCCACAAGGAGGATGGCGGCCCATGGTCCGCAGGATTGCATGATGAGGCCGGAGAGAATCGGGCCCGTTAGACCGCCGAGGGTGGCGCCTAGCGTGAGGTAGGAGAAGCCCGTTGACCTGGAACAAGGCTGTTAGTGTCTCTGGACAAGGACGAGAGAGGGTGAGGAAAGGGTGAGTAGGGAGGCAAAGGACACAGACGGAACTTGCCGATCTGCTTGAGAAGTGACATCGGAGACGATAGAATACAACGTCGCCAGAATGACGGGGATCCCGCCGCCAAGGACTTGCAGCACGTTCCCGATGAGCATGTAGTACAGGTTGTGGTCCCGTCCGTAGTACAACCAGAGGGGCCCAACGATGAAGCTACTACCGAGGCTGGCGTAGGCCATGAAGAGGATGGGTTTGCGGCCGAATCTGATAAACCTATTAGAGATACGAAACCTTGAAATGACACGAGAATAAAACTTACTTGTCGGCCAGGATACCATACGGCAAAGCAACAATCGTGCCTACTCGGAAACTCATGCTCCAAAGTCAGCAACACATCATTCAATGCCAGGAGAACAGAAAAAGGACCCCCCCCCCCCCCAAAAAAAAAATGAAACATACCAAACACAGCGGTAGACATGCCAAAAATGCCCATCATAAACGCCAACCGATCCTGCACCCCCTCGACCTTACACCTCTCCTCCTCAATCAGCCCGGGCGACCGATCCTCGTAAAACTGATGACATATCGCATCCTCCAGAATCCGAAGAAACGGCAACATGACCAGCATACCGCTCAGAACAAAGCAGAATTGGAAGAGCGTGGCCACGAGGACCACGGACAGAGGCGTCGACGCCTGCCATGGCTTTTGGCGCGTGATGGGCGGACTTGCTTCGAGAAGCCAGTGTTTATGCGGGATTTTGGCCGGGGGGTCGAAGGCTGGCAGGAAGGGGACTTCTTCTACTGAAATGGTTGTGGGCGCCATTTTACACGGATGTTATCAAGGAGACGACATTCGGAGATGAAGGGTTTCAGATTTGGATTTCAAAAGAGAACGTCGAACGAGTCGTGGGTTTTGGAAAAAATCAATTGAAGAAAAAATGAGGCTAAGCTAATGTTGGCGTAGGAAATATTTACACACTGTATGGAGACCTTAAGCGGCCGTATTTCGTGAGTTTTTAGTGGAGGATGAGTGCTATTGGGGGGACTCCCACACTATGAAATAGGCAGTTGGCGGTTTCCAATTGGCACTGTTTTTGTACAGGGGCATAATCTTCGGTGTGTTGCGCGATACGAGGGGGCTGCACGGCGAGATGTTTTAGGAATGTTAAAACGGATAGAGCATGATAATACTTGCTTTGGTTCTTTTGGTTCGTATTTGTTTTGAAGGGTATTATCATTTACATTCTGCAAGGAATTCTCCTGATCACCTGCTGCCAACTGACACTTGAAAGGTTCTCAATGGGCTTGGGCTGCCTTGGGGATTCAGCTGGCAGGGCAATGCTCCACTGTATTTAAACCCCACGGGTACTATTCTTCAGGGGAGCTAAGCCCCAAAACTCAATTGGATCCAGGCACCAAATGCTTGCAAGGGGCATAGGACAGACAAGGCCAGCCAGCCAACAAGGCTAACCTCACGCCTCGGACCTGGACGCCCAGGAGAGTGGTGCAAATATGATTCTGGCAGAGAACCCCAAAGCTGCCGAGTATGTCGATATCTCTTCCGTTGATTCCCTCGAAGTTCCACCATGGCCAGCCCTCTCAGATGACCCTCCAACCAACACCACTCCATCCCCCCCTCAAATCCCCCTACAGGCAAATCCCACCACAATCAAATCCCCCCTCGCCAGGAACACACTCATCCCCCGGATAATCAAAACAAGTCTTCCCCTTCTCGCACTTGATCCCCGCGTACCCACCGCAAAACCACGCCTTCGCATCGACGCAGATACCTGGCTCGTCGCACGCCAGTCCACAACCGGTAGACCGCGGATCGTCGATGCATTCGTAGCCTGTTGGACAATCAGGGGTTTCGGGGCTTGGCATGCGGAAGCCGCCGCAGCGTTTGTATTCTGTTGGTTCGGGGGTGCATTCTTCGGCGGGGGCGGCGATTGTTTGGTGGAAGAGGAGGGCTAGGGTTACGGTGAGGTGGAGGAGGGAAGGCATTTTGTATTAGTTGCTTGTCTTTTGAGGTTTGTAGAGACTTTGGATTGTACAGTTGGGTTGTTTGGTAGGCTTTTGTGCACATGGAGTATTTTATGTTAGAAAGGCTTAAGGCGAGAGGAGTCGAGTTGTCTTTATATCCCGTTCTCGATAACTCCATGTCCCATCAACCGGGTCATCTCAATTATTATCATCATACAGCCCATAACTCGGAACGAATCGACTCGGCTAATATCTAAACTAGATCTCTCCCGTGAACCCCGACGATCACCAGACCAATCAAGAACAGAGATTGGAAAACAATATGCTAAGAATAGGTCTTGTAAAACATTATGTCTTCCCGCGTCTCCGATGCTTATTGTCGTACCTGGGGAATGTTGTGCCGAGTGGAGGGGCATGAGTTAGGGTAGCCTCGAGGATTGACGAGCAGTCTTTCTTTCGGAGTGGCTGTCCGTTGGATTTTAGTCATTGAACTTGAAATTTTATTTCCTCGTGGTGTTCATTTCTAATACGGAGTACTAGATGGTTGACGAGTCTGGATGTTGGCGAGCAATAATCATATCTTTGATATGTTAGGACAGACACAAGGCAAGGGTCCTAAGGAGCACTCCATAAGCAGGCGATCGGTGAGACTGCCACGTTGTCATACTTGGCTTCATCAAGTTTAAGTATCAAAGGACACACGTAATTGTCTAAGACGTCGATTGACCTTGATATTTTTAAGGAGACGAGTTGTTGAATCTTGACGTCGATGAGCATTAGAAACCTTTGGACGAGTGTCATGATGGCGGGCTTTTCTTCCCGTTTCCTTCGTTCTTATTTTCATCTTCCTTCTGTGCTATTCCCGCGGTCCTCTCAACGCCCCGAATATAAGGGATTGGGCTCTCCAAAGCGTCAAGTCCAATGCACAGAATCAGCTTGCAATTCTGACGACTTCCCCACGACCCCTCATGTCTCTTCAATCCAGACTCTTCCCGAGAAACTCGAAATCATCTGGGCGTACAACTTCAACCTGGCCAACTTTGGCACGACCGCCGTTCGTATTAATACCGCAGCTGAAATATGAACTTTTTAAAGCGCCTACCGCGCATACAAACATGCAAGTACGAATGCCAACGTACGGGGCAACCTTCTCCGCAAATTCCCTCGGGAAAAAAGGGAAAATAATATGGCGTAATGTACACTTGATTGGACAACTTCATCCCTCGCGAGGTCGCTTTTAAAAACCAAGCGAAAAAGCTTCGCAAAAACAATTATGATCGGCGACTTTTCCTGCTTGTCTCAGTTGTCTCCAGTAGTTTTTATTTTTACTCGCCCACGTCACAAACGTCTGTCACATTAACTTTTCGACGGATTTTCCCAACTAGACCTTTTCCTTACTAAATCCGCGGAGCTAAACGAGGACTAAAATACCTAGTCGACCGATGACAGCTTCGGGCTCTAAAGTTGCCTGAAGGATTTGTTCAGCTGTGGTGGAGATGGGGTGGGCTGATAGGTTGAAAGCTTGCTTAGATTAATTTATACGGGGAATTATGCATAGCCCAGGAGGTTAGCGTAGCTTGACCAGGTGTACAAGTAGGTTTGGACCCTGGAGGGATTGAGAGGGCTTGTGAATACGAGGAGGCGTTGCTGTAGTGTGATGTAGCGAGGGGACTACCCGTGTGTAAAATCATATATATGAGGCTTGGGTCTGCGACTGCGTCTTCTAGCTTTTTCTCTTTCCCTTGAAGATCTCATCGCTCCATTGATATCCTTTGCTTCGCAACTTGATTGTCTTCTTGAAAAAAAACTCTCACGATGTCTCCTCCCATGTTGCGAGACTTGTTGCACAGCGTGCCGTTGCTTTTGGCACTCGCTTCTTCGGCAGGTACGTCTCGATTGCCGTCTTTGGGGGTCACAAGTCAAATCCAGACCATAGGACCAAAGGCGATTGAAACGCACGCGACTAACAGTGTATGATACACCAGTCGCGGAAGAATGCGCCTACGGTGCCTCGGACTGTTGCTACAACAGCTGGAGAGAATGGTACTCGTCCAAGAAAGCCTATGAAACCAAATACACTACTTCGGCCTACTGGTCCTCGACAGTCATTCAAGAAACATACTCTGACGTGCCCATCACCACCCTCTGCGACGGCTTTCCCCGCGCCCTGGGACCCCTCTACGGACCCGAAATCGAAACCACCGTCTCAGTCTCCGAACTACAAACTTTTACAACGACAAACTCGTACCCGACACCCTCGCCCTCGTGCGCCCTTGACGAGGATTCATGCGTGAGTTGGTGGAAGGACTACTCGTCTACAAGTTCCGCCTACCAGAACAATACTTCTCTCCCTTCGCCGACTCGACCTCCGTGTACGACTTACACGCCTTGTCCCGCGGACCCTTCGAATAGTCTCGCGTGCAAACTTATGGAGGTGGGGGCAGTCAAGGTGTATTACTGGCCGGCCACTGTAACGGGCGACTACTGTGGCGTCCAAGAAACTGTTACCAACCCCACGCCCACGCGTTCGACTGTCATATCAGGCACAACGTTCATCTCGCCGAGTGTCTACGTCTCCATTGCAAAGATCACGGCCGCAAGCTACGCGAATCGCTTCAGTCCCACACACTGTGGCCGCGACCAGTCCAACATCCTCTTGACAATACATCCGACAGATGTAAGCACGCACTCTGGAAAGAGGAGCCGCAACAAAACAACCTGGGTTCCCCTCACCCTCGAAAACCTCAACGAACCCGTGCCAGCGACAGCGTACTATTCGCTCTCGGAAGACGTGACGTGCCCCGCAGCCGCAACTGGCAGCGAAACGCCCACATTAACCGCCGTACCAACAGCTTGTACCGAGACGATAAATTTTGGAGACTACAGGCCGCTCATGTCGGCGCCCGTGGACTTATTCCGGGGCTTAAATACGGACTTTGCGAATTGCATGTTGCATCCTAGTCGGAGGTCGGCTTTGGTTGTGGACACTTGGATTCCGTTGGAGCCTACACCTGTGTATCCGGGATTTCCTACTGCTGTGGCGCAGGCTACTGGGCATCATGAGGGGGGAGGCGACGACGACGACGAGGAGGAAGAATGAATGGGTTTGGCTACGATGCGAGGGGCCATGAAAATGGTAAAAATGAAATTAGAGGATTAACCGTTAATATTAATTGAGAGAAAGCAATATGGCCGAATCCAATACAAGAATGCTGAAACTACTCCGTAGATAAAAAAATAACAGGCCAGCCATGAAATGCGTCAGTGCAAAAACGGAAGCCTCTGCGCGACCCAGGGGAGTTTCTGGAGATAACCAGAAATAAGCTTCCTTCCAGCCGGCGAAAGCTTCCACACAAGAGTCGTCGTGAACGCAAGAACCAGAATCGTCGACGCAATACGCGAAAGCAGCTTGCTCTTAAGCTGAGACTTTGATTTCGGGCCCTAAAGACTCTGTATTAGTCGCAAAGAATGAGGAAAAGAGGAAAAGAGGAAAAGAGGAAAAGAGGAAAGGGGAAAGGGCAAAGAAAAGCTTACCGAATATGTAAAGTCGGCATACCGGGGGAACAAACACTCCTTGAAAAAATGTGGTTGCGACCACGGATACGTCGAACCATTCCACGTCCTTCCCGTCTCTGCATCCTTTTGAAAATACCAACTGACGCACCCTCCAGACATCCAAACCGTCTTCCGCAACGCATCCTGCACATCATTGACAAACTTGCTCTCCGCTTCAGCTCTCACTTCAACGACAGCAGCTTTTCCTTGGAGAATAGGCTTGACGAGCCGAAGAGCAAAGTACAATGCGTTTTCGATGGCCAAAATGGTAGATGTATGTCCCGTCGCCGAGTTCGGCCCAATCATCATGAAAAAATTGGGAAATGAACTGTTGACTGCGGTGTTGTATGCGGCTGGACCGCCGAGATTCTGCCAGTGTTGTCGAATTTCGACGCCTTTTTTGCCAAAGACTTGGATTCTGGGGAGAGGGGAGTCTACTTCGAAGCCGTTGGCTAAAATGAGGACGTCTGCTTCGACGATAGTGCCATCTGCCATTTTCACACCCTCGGGAACAATCTCCTCGGCCTTGACGTTGGTGAGAATGACATTGTCCCGATGGAGAGCCTTTAAATACCCCGAGTCAAAAATCCTCCTCTTACAACCCGGTTCAAAATCTGGAATCAACATGTCGAGATACTTTTCCGGCGCAGTCTCCCGCATATACCTCTCAACGTCCTTCCGAACCTGAGCCCTCTTCTTCGCGCCTTGCTCGTTCATTTCAAACATGGGCCAATTTCTCTCCGCCTCGCTGAACACGAGAAACCTCTGGAAGGTCTGGCTGAAGGGTACGTACGTATTGATCCAGTGCATGATTGGCGGGACTCCTCTGTCGATGGGGGGGAAAACCCAGTGTTTGGATCGCACGATGTGGGTTAGAGATTTGACGGTGGGAGCTGCGGCGGTCACGAGTTGGGTGCCTGTACAGCCGTTTCCGAAGACGACCGTTTTTTTGCCCTCGATTGACAGGTCTTCTGGCCATTCTGCGGAATGCACTACTGGGCCCGAGAACGTTTCCGCGCCGGGGACGTCGAGTTTCTTTGGTTTCACGAGCAATCCGCTGCCGGCGAACAAGAACTGGCATTCATGCAGGAATGTATTTCCCTCGCCATCCACGCCGTGAATCCGCCAACGAAGCGTGTCTTCTCGCCACTCGCACTTTTCCACCGTAGACCGAAACGAAATGCGAGAGTAGGCATCGTACTTTTGCGCCACGCCGCGCAGGTACGTCCATATCTCCTTGTTGGTGGGGAGGACGCGGGTCCAGTTGGCTTTGGGTTCAAAGGAGTAGCTGTAGAGGGCTGTGGGCACGTCGCAGGCGCAACCGGGGTAGTTGTTGACGAACCAGGTGCCGCCGAGGTCGGATTCGCGTTCGAAGACGCGGATGTCGGTTATGGAGTACCAGCGTTGGAGGGAGGCAATTGTTGCTATTCCAGAGATTCCGGCGCCGATGCAGACGAATTGGGTGTAGGGGATTGAGGAGGAGGGCTGTTTTGGGTTGATAGTATTGGCCGCCATTTTTTATATTTATATTTATATTTTTATATATATTTTATTTTTGGGAGAGTTGTCTGATGGCGATGTTTTCAGTTGATGAGAGGTGAAGATTTTCTTTTTCTTGACCAAAATGCGAGGTGCTCAAAGTTGGTGCAGTGCAGCACAAGCAAAAGAGCTACTTGTAAGAGAGAAGTCGATAGGTGTGTACGGAGTATTACTCCGTATGTGTATCCTAATCCTCCGTACTCCGTACTTGTATTCATATTCCCTACGGAGTATATACACAAGAGCGATGCGACTGGTTCTGGTTCTCAACTCTCTTTAAAGCTCTTCTCTTCAGCTCAGTGGGCACCCACTCATACTCATATGAGCCACCTAAATCGATTCTGAACCGAACCACAAGATCAATTAGAAATAAAACCCCCTCAAGACTGAACCTATTCACATACTTGTATAATGGATACTGGCTTTCTAGGGACCCCCCAAATTTAATGATGTAGCGCTCTCTTTCTCAAGCCCTCGAAACTTGCTCCCATTTTCCAACGTCTTCAATTGGCGTCTCTCTCCAGCATATGCCCCTTGATGGCTTGTCCATCCCCTACAAGTACTTGGCTTGGAAAACTCTCCAGACGAACAAGTCCAGCAAGCCCATGACAAAACTTTCGCGCCGGGATATTTCCGCATCACATCACATACACGTACGGAGTAAGTACATCGCACTCCCAAAGTCAAGTCACCAGACCAAACACCATTACCCCTCTCTCAAACAAACCCTTCCGTCACCATCCACCACAAACTCATCACTCCCAACAGCCGTAACACCATAAAACAACCCATCAGGGTCATACTTTCTCTTCACCCCAACCAACCCCTCATAATTCCTCCCATAAAAAGCCTCTCTCCAACTCCCCTGCATAAAATTCGCCTCGTTAAGATACGTCCCGCTCCCCTCCGTAACGCCCTCCAACCTCGGCACAATCTCCTCCGCCAAAACACGTGCTTTTTCTTCCATTTCTTGTCTGGAGACCAAGAAATCCCAGTAGCCTACTACGATGCAATGCATTGCTGCGTCACGCCATGCAGGTAGCACCGCGTTTTTCGCGACGGATACGGAAAGATTCCGGACGTCGAGAGCTTGACATGCTAAGAAGAATTGATTTGAAGCTGTAATTTCGCGGAATGCCTCTGTGACCTTCCCGTTTGCAGCCGGGTCTTGGATGACGGAGCGGGGGATTAAACGAGAGGCTGTATGTTGTCCCGATGAAAAGATTCCAAAAGGTAACGGCCCTAAATCTCGCGCAAAATGCTCGATGAAGTTCTGTGCCCTGTGTACCGTCGATGTAAACGGCACTGCGTGCTCGCTCAAGTACTTGAACACCGGTTCTAGAAGGAGCGAGACTTCGTGTTCGGTGTGAATGGGCGCCGTGAGACTGAACATGTCGAATGTGCTGTTGCTCATCGAGTAAAGCAGCGTCGCTCCCGTTTCCAATATGGGCGGCAGGAGAGATTGGAATGCGCCTACTGCGTCCCAAAACACGTCGTTTCCTACAACTTTGTCGTCAAATTGCAATCGTGCGCCGGAAATAGGTCCGTCTTCGTGAATTCGAACAGTCATGCTCAAAACAGCACCATACGTCCCTCCTCCGCCTCCACTCAAAGCCCAATACAAATCTTCATTCTCCCCAGGTCTCGCCACGACATGCTTTCCCTCCCCCGTGACAACTTCCCATTCGAGGACGTTGTCGGCCGCGAGACCGTATATGCCGCTGAGGGTAGAATGGCCTCCGCCTTGTGTGTATCCGCCTGCGATGCCAACGGTCGGACACGTGCCGCCCACGACGCGGAAGTTGTTTTGGTGTGCTATGCCGTAGGCTTCGACTGCTAGGACCCCGGCGCCGAGTTTCAGCACGGGGCCCGAGTAGGCTTCGCTTGTGTAGTTGTGGACCATTTGCATTGTCTTGAGCGATTGGGTCCAAAGGGAGAGGGCGCCTCTTCCTGTTGACTTTCCGAGGTAGCTGTTGTAATTCGCCATTAGTCGATACCTGTTTCTTTCTTTTTTAAGCCTCGTGCGATGTGCGATGGAGAAGTTCTCACTCGTGTCCAGTATTCTTAATCACCAACCGCACATTCTTTTTCCTCGCAAAGTCCAGTCCAGCAATCACATCGTCGGGTCCCGTCACATTAATCGAGTAACTGGCATAATTACCCAGCTCACACGGTCTAGACCGCGCAGTGTAAGGATCACAAGTCCGATTCTGCAAATATGGAAACGAGAATTCCCCTGGAAACGGATAACTAGAAAGAATGATAGAATGATTCTTGTCAATACAGAGGTCGAACGAAAAGAAGAAAAAGTGAATGCAGAAAAAAATGAAAAAAAAAAATGAAAAAACCCGAACTGGCTTACTGCGTTTGCGAAAAGTTCCACCCAAGACGAAGATAATTGCAAGCCGCATCATCAAACGCCACCCCAAACGACTCATCATGACAGACACTGGCAACCGGAACCGTGGCAATCAAACGGCCCTCGACCGTATCGTTCAAAGAACTCCATTCTTCCGTTGTCGGCCAAGTTGCGTCTCCCGGAATTGGTTTGCACTTTTGGCTTTGTGCGACGGTTAGGAGGGAGAGGGCGAGGATGAGGATGAGGATGAGGAAGTACATTTTCTTTCTCGTCGAGATTCATGGCGGATATCGAGTTGAAAATACTATTCATGAGATTTATGAGTAAAGTACTCCGAATGGTTATTCTACTTCTATTGGCGTGTTGGATGGACCGTCACCGTCCTGTTTACCCGTTACACTTTGCACATTTGGAATTTTGCCTATGTGGAAATGCCAAATTGAAAAAAAAAGAAAAAAAAAAAAGGCACAGCACATAGAGTGTCCTCATTTAAATGTCAAAGCATGAAATTCCTTTCTTGTGCAAAGAAATAAAGGCTCGAAAATCGATTCGCGTGGCTAGTATCTCGAAGTTCAGGAGTCTCGTGTCGGGCGGAAAAAAAAAATCATCGTCACTCATTCTTCTTCTTCGTCGCCAATATAAATGCCCCGGGCCGGCAAGTGAAAAACCCGATAACTAACAGCCTCGATGCCCCAGAAAAAGTTATCCAGGGTGGCACCGTCAGGAATCCGGTACCGGGGCCCGCGACAGTCCTCCAGTTCGTACACGTAAAGTTCCTTGGTCCGGCTCACATTGAAGTCCTGGCGCCCGTCCTTAAAGGTGATGCCCTGGAGCGGGTAATTCGGGAGCGGGCCGCACTCCATAACTCTTGTGCCTCGGACGGGCTCCACGATGACGCTTTTGGGGGCATTGGGCGCTTTGAGGAAGATTTCCCAGGCAGTCGTGCTCGCGACGAGGGTCGGTATTAGGAGGGCGCCGAGCTTCATGTTTGCTTTCGATTAGAGTTAGACTCTCGGATTGTGTTTTGTTGTAAAATTGATTCGCCTAAATCTTTCGAGCAGTGCATTGGGCTACGTAGGTATCAATTGGCTTCAATGATAGAGTGCGAAAAGGAGGCTCGTCCCGAGAGGAAGAAGCCAAGTCCAACTTGGGTTGGCTCTGTCCCGGGTATCAGCATTCTCGAGAGAATCTAGGACCTGAAGAAATTGATTAAAACTCCGTGGCACATCAGTGTCTATCCTAACTTGGCTCATTTTTTTATGATTTTTTAATTTTTATTTTAGTTTTTCACTTTGTGCATTTCCGCATTGAGCAAGCCATTCCACCACAAAACCACCACGTGGCGCATTTTGTCAAGGAAGCAAGTAGAAACAGTAAACAAGGAAAAGCCAAAAGCGCAGCTCCAAAACTGCTCCTCCGACTTGGAGGGAAGAAGACTTTTTGACTAGGAATGGTCGGAATCGGTATCTCGGCATGTCGGGATCTGGAGACTTTCAAAAATCAATCCCGTCAGGGTTGATTTCAAATACTCATCCTTGGTCGGAATGCAATGACTTTCTCTTGTCCACAAGTATCAGAAAGAAACTATTGATCGCTATCGCGTCGATCGGAAAGTTACGATGCAAAGGCTTTCGAGTTCACCCACTAGTCACAAAGTCAACCCTTTGTATTTAGCCCAGACAAAAGGGAGATGCGATAGGCGTCTAACGATAGGAAAGTAAATTAAGTAATTGTTAGACTTTCTTGACATTTTGCAATGTGTCGTAAGTATTGCCAGAAGAGAGAAGAGGCCAAGGTTCACTCACTTCCCAGTCAGAGAAGGGGGAAAAAAGCCGAGTACAATTAGCCGCCACCCAGCAAGGTATTTGGAAGCCACCTCCCACTGCCACACCCCCTTGACACAGTGGCGCAGTTACTGTGCGGGGTCCATTTCTGCTCATGTGCTTTCGTGTCGCTTTCGCTCCAGTGGCGAAAAAAAAAAGGACGAGAACAGCGCCGAACACCCTCCGCGACGGGCACCTTTGTCGTGTCGAACTCTCGACTTACGACGCGGGTCGCCGATATAGGCATGCAGAAAAAAGAGTCATAGATGAACTAAAGCAGACAGCGAATTCTCGAAGGGACATTAGTGGACACTCTCTGCCAATGGGAGGCCTTCCAATCGTTTCGGGGCTTCGGAGTTGCAGCTTGGCTCTCCTTTTTTTGTGCATTGCACGCCGACCGAATGACGAGGATTGGTAATACGGAGTATTTGCATTGAGGATCGTCGACTGCTCTATTCCCACCAACACCGGAGGGGGCAAGGCACACGTGTCGCACCTGGGACACTAAAACATGATTTGGAGAAATGGAATCAATCTTTTTTTTCTTTCTTTTCACACGACAAAAGAATACAGAGTACAGAAGACCAGACCAAATAATAAGCTGACAGGGATAAAATTTTGCACATTCGATTCTTGTTCTCAGCAACGGCCACGAGGAAGGTGCAAGCGACGAGCATTTACTCCGTACAATGTGGGGAAAGTTCCTTGTTCCCCGCTTCCTGCCCTGCTCTTCCTCTAGAGTTTCTTGTGTCTTTTCTCACCAAACTAGATCATACGTGTAGAATGGGAGACTTCCAACTTCCGAGCCATACTCCGTACGGGGTACATGTACTTGATGGCCCAAGTCGTAAGATACAAGCACAAAAAGATGCTGGCCCGAAACCGAGAGGGGGGGTCAATGCTGGCTTCGACGGAAGAAAGCGGGGTTACATGCCGAGCCGGTCACAGAAACACAAAGAATCACTTTACCCGTCATTGTTCCTTTTTGGGTTGGGGCTGCTGATCTGGTCCATGGGGTTTCCCCCTTTTCTCTGTAAACTAGTTTGAGGACATACTTAAAAATTTCCAATTGCATAACATAAACTACTGCTTGTACATAGGCGTACGCGCATCCGGTACTCTCCTCCGAGGACAGGCGATACGACCGGAATGCCGCCGGAGCTCTTGACCGGTACTGTATCCGTAGTTTACTTGGGTACTTTGTTCTCTCTCGTCAAGAATCGAGTGGGCCTGGGAGCACGCCGAAACTCGAAGCTTCCCTATCAAACCAATCATATTGCCTGTATTACTTTCTCATCCAATCTGATATACCAACCCCACCTTTGCCCCGCTTGCTTGCTTGCACAGTCTCTTTTTTTGGAACTGGACTAGGCTGGCCAATTCAAACGTCACCAGTACGTATTCATCGAACATCGACATAAGCTGGCCAGGTGTCTTGTCTCGAGAGGTCGTGGAAGACTCCGTTAAGTAGTTTACAAGGCCCCGTACAGGGAATACCAGGATCCACTGTGCGAGTAATTTTACACTAGGAGCTACGGAGTAGGTAGGAAAAGGGATATCGAGTGCGCAGAAGAGGGAGGAGAGTACAAAAGAGAAGAGGTACTACGTAGCTTGGGAGTCAACGAATCCTGACCATTTGCGCTAGTGTAAAGTAACTCGATTTAGTCTTGCAAGCGAGAGGAGCGCTACTGATGTACTCCGTACGAAGTACGGAGTATTTGATTCTTGCTCTCTCGTTGGATCCCAGTCGAAAAAAAGGAGAGATGGCCAAAAAGACGGCCAACTTGCTTGTCGGGGATTTCGATGGGAATGGGGAGTTAGGAAACAAGGGATTCCGCCAATGAGGGGGCACCGTGCGAACCCACCCAAACCGACATGGGGAAGCCCATCACGGAGTAATCCGTAGACCTTAAAAGAGATGCCGGCCTGAGAGCAGCTGTGTAGGCAGGCAGGTGCAATCGGGTCTCAAACGACACAATTGGGAAGAAAGAAGAAGAAGAAGAAAAAATGGCACGATTAAGGGCAGGAACAGCAAGATAAATCAACGGCGGGAAAGAGGGGGAAGAAGAAGAAGGAACAACCGTGTGCTCCTGTCCAGTGTGGGCAAGTATCACATCTTCTGTTTTTCCATTGGCTCTCCCACCACACCCCTTCGCAACCTTCCCACCTTTCTAGTTTCCAAAGCCCGTAGCTGTCCGTCCACACCATTTGTCTCTCTTCTGCCGTGCTCGATCATCACCTCCTTCCCTCCTTCCCAAGTACTGCCAATCCCGTTTGCGGGGTACATGTACCTGAGTTCGCCCCGAACTTGCTCTCCCTGTCTTGCTCCTATTCATACTGTGCTGAACAGCTCTACACCCCTCCCCCTCCCCTCCCTTCCAGCTTCCTGCTCCCCTCAATTTTTCTCTTAAAAGAAGTCCTAATTCCACATCCCTCCCGTTCCCATAGATCTGCTTCTCCCCCCCTTCTTCTACTTTACCCCTCCTTCATACAATACATGCCCTCCTAATACAAAACTACCTCTGCAAAAGAGTCGTCCCTTTCATTGGCATCGACTTCCTGTTACATACATACCCTCCACGTCATTTGACCTACGAAAGACGTCCCGGCGACGCTATTGCTCGACAATACAACAACCATGGCCGAATGCCCCGTGAAAAAGTCCAATGTGGCTGGCGGTGGCCAGAGGAACCGTGACTGGTGGCCCGGACAACTCCGGCTTAACATTCTGCGCCAACACACCGGCGCCACGAACCCCTACAACAAAGACTTTGACTACGCCAAAGCCTTCCAGTCGCTCGACTACCAGGGCCTCAAGAAAGACCTCAATGAACTCATGACCTCGTCGCAGCCCTGGTGGCCCGCCGACTACGGCCACTACGGCGGTTTCTTTGTGCGTATGGCCTGGCATAGCGCCGGCACCTACCGTGTCACCGACGGCCGCGGCGGTGGTGGCCAGGGACAACAGCGCTTTGCCCCCCTCAACAGCTGGCCCGACAACGGCAGTCTCGATAAGGCGCGCCGTCTCCTCTGGCCCATCAAGAAGAAGTATGGCAACAAGATCTCTTGGGCCGACCTTCTCCTGCTCGCCGGCAACGTGGCGCTCGAAAGCATGGGCTTCAAGACGGCCGGATTCGCAGCCGGCCGCGAGGACACGTGGGAGGCCGAGGAGGCCGTCTACTGGGGTGGCGAGGACGTCTGGCTTGCCAATGACGTTCGTTACTCGGACGGAGGGCTCAATGAAAAAGACGCCAAGGATATCCACAAGCGCGACCTCGAGAACCCCCTCGCTGCCTCGCACATGGGTCTCATCTACGTTAACCCGGAAGGCCCCGACGGAAACCCCGACCCTGTTGCCGCGGCGCGCGACATCCGCGTTACCTTCGGCCGCATGGCCATGAATGACGAGGAGACTGTTGCCCTCATTGCCGGCGGCCACACTTTCGGCAAGACACATGGTGCGGGTCCCGCCGACAATGTCGGCCCTGAGCCCGAGGCTGCTCCCATTGAGCAGATGGGCCTCGGCTGGAAGAGCAAGTTCAAGTCTGGAAAGGCTGGCGACGCCATCACCAGTGGTCTTGAAGTCGTGTGGACCTCTGAGCCCACCAAGTGGACCAACCTCTTCCTTGAGTATCTCTTTAAGTTCGACTGGGAGCTCACCAAGAGCCCTGCCGGTGCACACCAATGGGTAGCCAAGAACGCCGACGCCATCATTCCCGACCCCTTCGACCCCAACAAGAAGAGACTGCCAACCATGCTTACCACTGATCTTTCATTGCGCTTCGACCCCGGCTTCGAAAAGATTTCGCGCCGCTTCCTCGAGAACCCCCAAGAGTTCGCCGACGCTTTCGGCCGCGCTTGGTTCAAGCTTCTCCACCGCGATATGGGCCCACGGTCCCGCTGGCTCGGCCCTGAGATCCCCTCAGAGGTCTACGTTTGGGAGGATCCTGTCCCGCCTCTCGACTACGTTGTCGTCGACCAAGATGACATTGCCAGCCTCAAACGCGCCATTCTCGGTTCTGGCCTCGCTCCCCATAAACTCATCTCCACGGCGTGGGCATCGGCATCGACGTTCCGTGGCGGTGACAAACGTGGTGGTGCTAATGGTGCTCGTATCCGTCTAGCTCCTCAGAAGGACTGGAAGGTCAACAACCCGCAACAGCTTGCCGAGGTTCTCCGTGTCCTCGAGAGGATCCAGGGTGACTTTAATGCTTCGGCATCGAATGGAAAGAAGGTCTCTCTTGCCGACCTTATTGTCCTTGGTGGTGTCGCTGCCCTTGAGCAGGCTGCTGGTGTGCCCGTTCCCTTCTCTCCGGGTCGCACGGACGCGTCTCAAGAACAGACGGACGTCGAGTCTGCCGGCTACCTTGAACCGCACGCTGACGGCTTCCGAAGTTACGGCAGAGGCACCAAGCGGGTTCGCACTGAGCAGATTCTCATTGACCGGGCCCAACTTCTTACCCTGTCGCCCCCCGAACTCACCGCCCTCGTCGGCGGTCTTCGTGTCCTCGGCGCCAACTACGACAACTCGACTCACGGCGTGCTGACCGACCGACCTGGAAAGCTCACCAATGACTACTTTGTCAACCTTCTCGACATGGGCATTGAGTGGAAGCCTACTGGCGACGGTGAAGTCTTTGAAGGCATCGACGCACAGACTGGCGCAAAGAAGTGGACTGCAACTCGCGCCGACCTTGTCTTTGGCTCCCAGGCCGAGCTCCGCGCCCTGGCCGAAGTGTATGGAAGTGACGATGGCCAGGAGAAGCTAGTTAATGACTTTGTTGCTGCCTGGCACAAGGTGATGGACTTGGATCGCTTTGACCTCCGCTCGGAGCAGGCTGCGGCCTTGATGCGCAAGAGCCCATCGCACTTGTAAGCCATGACAGGGGAAGGAACGTCGGCGGATTGATGAGTTTTTTTTCTTCGGTTTGCTACCAGGATGTTACATATATTATGAGTAATCCGATTATTTTCCCCTTTTCCTCTCATCTCAATATGACTTTAAGCGACCCGAGTATCCTTTTAATGCAGTGACCCATGAGCCTTGACGGACTTGCTGTTGACATTGGGGTTAAACAAGCAAGCATCATCATACATACCACTTGCACCAGTTACAAAAATTAGGAGTCGGATAGTATCACTCTACACCCGGCGGAAAAACGAGCGAAAATGGAATTAAAGAGTAAATTAAATAGATATGACTAAACTCTGCTTAGTGTCGCTCAAAGGTGGAGGGCCAACTTCTTCTCATTATCTTCATTTGGAACGTGCTCCACGGTGGCCTCAATCTTCTCCGTCATCAGCTCCTTGACGCCCTTCATGAACCAAATAGCAATCAAAGCCAACACGACAAAGGGGATGATGCTCACCCAGGCGAGCCCGTACGCCTTGGCGTACTGCCACCTGTGAGCCTCAAGCGCAGCATCCCAAACCTTGGCCGTAGCCCCCGCGACACCATCGTACACGCCGGACGAGAGACCGGCGAATAAAGCGGGCAAGCTCGACTCGGGCAGGCCATTTTCCAGTGCCGCGGCGGTGACGGCGGGCGCGTAGTGGCTCGAGATGCGGCCGTTCACGATGGCGTCGAGGACGGCGGAGCCCAAAGCGCCGCCTATGGCGCGGGCGGAGAAGGCGAGGCCCGTTGCGGTGGAGAGGTAGGCGTGGGGCGCGGTGTATTGGATTGCGGCGGGGAGGAGGGTTAGGGGGCCTGCTTGGCCTATGCCGCAGATTACGTTCATTGCTAGTTGTGCTTTGTCCCAGGTTGGTTTTATTTGGGAGTAGAAGATCGTTCTATGCTACTGTTAGTTTTCTTCTCTCTTGTTCGTCGGATAGGTAGGGGGGACGTGTGGAATGGGATGGGACGTACACTGCGAGGAAGATGACATATGTGACAAGGAGCGGATTCTTCAAGTCTTTAAAGTAACTCGCGTAGGCCGAGAGCACGAGAGGCATGATGAGAATGGTGCACTGGAAGGACAATTGGCGGACGGAGATGTCCCAGGCGTTGTCCTCGAAGCCGAGTTGCAGGACGATTTGGGGGACCACGGAGTTGACGGCTGAGTAGAAGATCCAGCCTTCTACGGCGAAGGCAAATGTGGAGTATGCGAAGTTTGCGTTGCTGTGGAAGAAGACGTGGGCTATGAGGCCGTCATCTCTTCCTTTCCATTCTAGAATTTGTGAGTGTCAGTGTTTTGAAGGCTAAGGTAAGGGGAGATAGGCAAGGGGGAAAACGAACCGTAGATGCCGAAGCCGAGAAGCATTACGAGACCGATTGTCAAGGGGGCGACGACGTGGGCATTGCTCCAGTCGTACGCGCCGCCCGCCCAGTTTAATCCGAGAATGGTGAGGGCCGAACCCGCGATGAAGAGCGCGGAGCCGTACGGGTCGCATAGCCAAAAGTACTCGCCCAGACTCAATTTGGGGTATTCTTTGTTCTTGGGGGGCCAGTAGAAGGCGAGGAGGCCCAGAGCCGTGAGGCCGTGGAAAATGGCTTGGATCCAGTAGATCCAGCGCCAGCCGTCGGGGTTGGAGTTTGTTACACCTCCTGCGCCTAACGCAGCAATACTTTGTTTTTCGGCCTCGGGTTAGATTGTTGAGAATGAGAGGGGGAGGAGAGGAGAGGAGCTTACAGGCCGCCCATTGTGCCGCCCATACCGCATAATCCCTGTGCGACAGGTCGGTATTTCAAGGGTAAAATTTCAGACGGGATGGCTTGGACGATTGAAATTGTGGTGAGCGTGACACCGATTAAAACACCGCCTGCGACCATCATGTTCATGCTCGTGGCTTTCGCGGAAATCACGGCTCCCGCGAATGCGATGAAGGGAGGGACGGAGGCAATGTATTTGCGGTCGATTACGTCGGAGAGACGGCCTACGATGGGGGATAAGACGGCTTGGACTAGGAGGGGGCCTTGGATGATCCAGCCTGCGAGGTTGGGTTCGCCCATGTCGCGGATTATGAAGGCTATTACTGAACCTGCTGCTACTACGACGAAAACTTGTGCCGCGACGCTGGAAGAAGGTTAGTTTTTTTTTTCCTTTTTTTTCCTTTCTTCTTTTTTTTTTCTTGGGTTGCGTTTGGGGGTGCTGGTCTTACGCAAAACAAGTTATGAAGACTACGACCCATGACCGCCAGCTTAGTTTAATGTGTACGGCATCGCTATTTGCTTCATCGCTCATGGGAATGATGTCGAGGTGCGGATGATGTCCTTGTTCATGATGATGAGCGGCTTTCTCTGTTGGTGGTGATTGGGCTGTTTCTTCGCGGGTTTGGATTTCTGGCGCTTCGGCCTTGTCGGAGGCTGCCATGTTGCGAGATTGGAGGTTCCCTCGGAGTGGGAAATTCAAATTGACAAAGTTGGGTATCACTGTACGCACAGAAGAAGAAGAGGAGAAGAAGAAGAGATGGAATGGTTACATGGGAAAGTTGGGGATACAACGAAACAAATATATCAATTTCTTTTTTTTTTCTTAGACGAGGATTCATCTGAGATGCGGAGTTTTGACTAATAGCCATATCCCCCCCCATTCAACGTGAAATTTCCGTAGGGAGTACTTTGGTTACTCCAACGGATTCATCTTCCGTGTGGTTTGTACGCTATTCCGTCCTATTTTACAAGTACCTATTTTTACGAGGTCTCAACTCCAAATCCTTGCTGTTTTTTTGGGGTGCGGAGAGGCTCCGCTGCAAAAAGATAGTCTTGTACTCCATAAGTCGGGGAAAGGTGGCGAAATCTGCTTGGACTTCTCCCCATGGGTAGAGAACCGTGCGTGTGGGGAAAAGGGGGACGATGCGGGGGAAAGGACGAGTTGGTGTGAGGACGTGGGTTTCTCGGCAGATGGGTTGTGGATGGACTTTGGAGTTGTAAACTATTAGCGAGAGAGAGAATGCGGCATTTCCCCGATGCTTTGATGGGCTCTGCTTACCCCGTGTTCAAGGACGACGTGGAGTAATACGGAGTAATATGGTGTTTGGGTATGGATGAGTGTGGATGAGTGTGGATGAGTGTGGAAGAGTGTGGAAGAGTGTGGAGTAAACTGGGGGGTAAGTCACAAGAGTCAACGGAGAACTCCGGATTTGGGCTAGCGAGTAGATTGTCATCCCATGAAGTTTCTGTTGATTGGGGGAGAAGGGTAAGCTGAGGGTTAGTTGGGGTGTCATGGCGCGAGATGCAGGGCTTGACAATTTGATTTGGAGAAATGATGTAGACTAGGGAATCAGGCCCCCAGTATGGAGCATGGAGTAGGTTGAGATAGATGCCTTTTTGTGCCTCGGATAGTATTTCGGGACTTGGCATGTTCGTGTTGACTGGTCTAGAAACGAGTCGGGCTGTGGTTGGCTTGACCATCTTCGGGAGGATTCTCAAGCTTCTCAGGATCGGATCGGGATGGATGCAGACCCATACGAGCGAGTCTCGACTATTTAAACAGTTTACTCCGTACCCTCCCTCTCATTACTAAACCCATTGTTCAAAGGCGCTCACATACACTCAACTGTACGTAGTATTACTCGCTTCCCATTGACAAAACAGGCAAAGACACTGGAACGGGAGGCTCACTGAGACAACCATGTAGGTAGTAAACTAATACTCCGTAAGTGCCAGCGTCCAGCGCCCTGAAACCAGCCCAATTCCATGCCATGTCTGTCCATGTCCCGGCCGGCAGCCATAGCCCACGCCATTCCCAACTCGTGCACTGGACCCAGCGACTGGGGTCCAAATACCAATTAAGATCCCCGAAAGACAGTAGTACGTAAAAACGGGGGGAAAGTCGGGGTTTGCACTCATTTGAACTGTCCTACCTGGAATTTGAGAAAAGTCATCAAAGTGATGAGACAATTGACAAGATAGGGCTCAGGCTGAAATTCAACAGAGAGCTTGGTCCTTGAGTCCAGAGCGTCCAGAGCATCCAGAGCCACGGTGTCATTTCTTCCACTTGTGTTCGCCTTACCATTTGATTGCACATGGTTGGCAAGTCGCGACTAGGGATGGGTGGAGCGAAGGCTTGCTTGGTGCAACCGCTTAGATTGGGGCTGTAACTAGTTTAGTAGTTGGAGCTTTGTTTCCGACTCGGCCGAAACTGGAAGCTCAACTGACGTAACACACTCTTTCATTTCGAAATTGTCGGAAGTATAGAGCCGATTGGTACATTACTTGGTACTACACAGGGCCTGTCCAGATGTCGGGGTCGCGTGGAATTCCCAACATTGTTCATCGTTGAGTTGCCATTGGCGGCGTTCCAGCTGAAGCCGGAAGCATCGCGCCGGTTGACACATTACACAGGGCCCGGGCCTGACCATGACAACACATCGGTCGCGTGGAATTCCCCGAAACGGTCCTCAGAACTTCGGTGCGCGTGGCTGGAAAAAAAAATGGCTTGAGACTTGGTTGACTCTGCCGCAAAGCTTCCCGCTCATCCCGAAGGCTGGGAAGGCATCTTCAAGCATGATTACAAAAAGATCACTGGACGTGACATTCAAATGCGGAATTGCCTTGCCATCTGGCCCTGCACCCTTCAGCAGGCTCGCTGACTGCTGCCCTGTCCGCTTTCTCGGTCCCAATGAAGAAGCATGCGAAATGATTGAGGCGAGCGAGATCGAAGATGATCCGAGTGATGAAAAAGATCACACTATCTCATAATACCAGAATGAAGGTTTCATTCCGATGCCTTACAAGGAATAGCAGGTGGGACTAGTGTAATGATCTTGAGCCGGGATCGCCGGGATGCAGCAGCCAGGAAATAGGAAGTGCTGCCTACAGTTTCCCATGAATCCGAGCCATGCCTTGATGGTGTCAAAAAAAAAAAAAAAAGGTTTCCATTGAATGCTGCTTGGAGCCTAACAAGAATATAATTGTAAAACATGAGAAATCGCTGTTAATAAAAATTCCTTGTCCATTTCTCCCTCACTCTATGCCATTGCTACTACCACATATCCAGCACCCCAAGCCTCTCAACCAAAGGCCCCCTACGCAGTAAACTCGCGGGCCTTCTTCGCAGTAGCGCTACCCCTGAAAACAGGCGGGCCAGGAACAACGTACGTCTGAGGCTTGCTGCGGTCGTTGATAGGAACCGAAATGTTGGGGTCTCCCTGGGCGCAGTATCCCGGGATGGCAGCGAGGTGCGAGGCATCGGGCACGGCAGTCCCGCTTCCTCCGACGACGATCTGCGCGCATTCGGGGTACCACTGCGGCGCATTCGCCTGGTGCAACGCAATCAACTCGTGACGGATGAGGTAGTTTCCGGGGGCAAGACCGTCGGGGATCTTGGTGGACCACTTCTTGTTTCCGCCCACGAGGGTGGAAATAGGCCAGCCAGAGGGGCTCTCGGAGTCGAGGAACACGCTTTTGCCGTCGCCATTGAAGCCACTCTCGTCAATCTTGAACCAGCCTTTTCCGGAACCGTCGCACGAGGCAAAGTCGCCAGCGCACTTGTACAGCCAGACGATGATGGGACCTTGGCTGTGCGTCCATTGGCCCCAGATGGCTTCGACTGTGTCGCCTGGTTTGACGGGCGCGGATTTTGTGGCGGAGCGGCCGCCGTTGCAGCGGAGTTTGGGGTCTGTTGCACTCATGACGGGGTTGTAATCTGGCCATTGCCATTGGATTACGTCGGGGGAGCCGCTGGGGTTAAAGCCTTGGTATCTGCCGTGACAGCGCTATTAGCTTTGGGATGGAATGGATAGGAGGAGGGTGACGTACCCTGGGTATTCAACTCCGGCAATGACATAGCTTGTCACGGCGCCGTGCGCTGCGGCCTGCGCTGCGAGCAGGGTCACTGCACCAAGAATAGAAGACGAAGAGACCATTTTGTATGTGGCTTCGATGCACAATCGTTCGGGACTGGGTATTATAATAGGAGACGGACAAGGATGGATGAGATGAGAGACTAGTCAGGAAAGGTATTTTCGATGAGGAGGTGCGCAATACGGCTCTTCTTAAATAGTTGACACGAGACATACAAAAGGGAGGAGGGCAATATCAAGACAACCTATAAACTCGGTTCTATGCCGGTCGAAATAACATCCGGATTCCCCAGATTTCTCTCTTGGACGTTCCGTCTCCCGCATGCCATTCCCCCAGTCTCATCTCAGCCACCTACAAGTATTCTCGCTCCCTCCATTCTTTTGCCCCAGGTGATCCCATGGACGCGCTCATAGAAGAATGCAAATCCACCCCACGAATAAACCGACCAGTCATACCACACACGGCTAATATGTGACCGGCACCACAACCCACAAATTAATATATGATTGCCGTGTCTAACCCCCATAATCCTCGTAGGTAAAAAGATCCCTTTAACCGTATATGACGATATGGTTCTTTTGTGGCGAAGGTGCAAATTGCTATTTAGATTAGTTGGCTTTGAATATGTCGTTCTTTGCTCTTCCCCCACTACTGAGTATTCACACATTCACGGGACGTTCTAGATCACGAGTAATATTGTAGTGAGAAAAGCTTTGGTGGGTTGTAGTGCCGGAATCGAAACCCGTGCTTTCCATTTCGATATTAAATGTATGTGTCACGCACAGGATTCTGATGTCGTTTGAATTGAAATGAGAAATCTGCTTTTTTTTCGCGTCATGTGGACGGATCGGAGTTCAACGTGCTTCTTATTAATGGTTAAGTTTGTCAGAGCCAAGAGATTGTTTGTTGTGATGGGATACGTGCCATGCGGGCAGACGAACCAGCTCGTTCGCCCCAGGCAATGATTGCATAGAGTTGGTATTGAAATCGAATACAAATACCAGCATGGTACATGGCTATCAATGCAAGTATCCATCGTTCATTCTAGCACCCGGTTTTTCATCTTCTCGCGTGGCGATACCAAAAGCGAGAACGGAACAAATCCTCTCCCCTTCCTCGAAAGAAATTCATTTTGGTCCAATTACTGATAATGTGACCAGTATTAGCATATATCATAAATCGTACAGTAAAAAAGTGCTCATGTCTGTAACATATTGATGGGCGGCAGGAGTGCCGTTGCCGGGAAGCGAAGAGTGGGAGGACTAATAAGCCCGCAGTTATGCGAGGACAATTACGGGATGACGGATGACTGAGTAGCCGATCCTGGGCAGAGTGGCAATTTATGAAGTTGGACTAGAACGTCTCATTCCTTCTTTGCTGGATAGTGCGTAATTCAAACGGTTCTCCCTGACAAGGGAGACCTGTTAAGGAGCTTCTTCTGAGAGATCTATTGAGGAGACAAATGTTTTGACTTGTCTAACTGAATAGAATACGGCTCGTGTTTGTCTGCAAATCGAAGATCAGGGTGACCATCATGATCAGCGATGGGACGATCCATTGCTCAGAGTATGCGTCCATGCACATAATATCATGTCCCTCGAATCGCAAATGATCGACATCATAAACAACTTAATAAAGGCTGATCCTTTCCCTTCTCAAGGATCCTGCAATCCGCATAGTTTTCCAAAGGGAACTGATCGCGATTAATGCATCCTATTTCTTGCTGCTTTTCTTCAAGACAAATTTGCAATGCAAGGCAGAACGATGTCTTGTCCAGGTTTTTTTTCTTCGACATTTTAAATAAATGTAATACATTGAAAACAAACGCATGGGCCCTTTTCGGTGGCAGCATGGAAGGATGCATTGTGATGCCAGTTTATCCGCTGGATAAGTTCCAAAGTTTATGCTCGAACCTCGCTTAAAAATAACAACCGATTAATACACTATTTACTGTGCTGCGGAGTGCCAGGTCTTGCAAAACTTTCAGCAAGGCTATCTCCATAGCGTGAACAAGCCGCAGCCGCAGCTGTTTTTCATTCGGTGATCTTGGGTCGTACTTCTTGAATGATAGAATGATCATTGATTCAATGTGGCATTTCGTGTTATAATGCCTTGTCTACGATTGTAATGTCTGGCCATCGGACTTCACGAAAGCGAGCCACCGGACCGGTTTCTTTTTTGTTGTTACCAGGAGAGCCAAGCTTTATTCGTGGCAGGTCAGTGTATGCCTTCTTTTCTTCAGGGATAGTGGAGGCATGTTGATTGGTTGTCAGTTTGCAAGGGAGTTGTCTATTCCCTCGACACACTATGCTGTTACGTTTACTCTTGATATACCAGGAGCCCTTCAAGCTCTTGCTATTGTCGCCAAATAGTTTGCGAACGCCCGGAAGAACTGCCGCATAATACTCCTTTGCCCGTTCTACTTGACCAGTAGCAGAGCAGACATGTCCGAGATTCGAGATTCGTGGCGGTTTTCGAAAAGAGGAGATGCGTCACAGCTACGCCGGGTCCCAAGGTCTTCTTACAGCCCTGTAGTGCCCGCTCGAGCAAGGCCTCAGCCTCCGTATACAGGCCTTGGGTCCTGTAGAGGCTGCTAAGATTGTTGACCGTGCCCAACGTCGATATATGTTCTGCTCCCAACGCCGTGATCGGACCGTGTTTTTGTCAGGGTGCTTTTTGCGGCACGTGCCATCTTGGAGTTTGGCGAGAAAGAAATCGCTCGTCAGTGATGTCCAGATAGAAGTGGAGCTCCAGGATAAGCCTGGGGATCTATGTTGATATCCGGTTCGCATCTGGCATCGCCATCGGTCTTCGTAAAGGCTTATCCTAGTCGGAGAAAATAATGGTTCAATCTTACAGGAAATTTTCAAGGGCAGCGGGTGGTCTTCATACATGTCCTCTTGGCCAATTGATCGGGCCATAACACTACAGAAGCTGGGGCTCTGGCTGGATGCCAGCCAGAATTTGAACAACATTTTTGAAATGTTAACCACGATACCCTTGATAGGGTGGGGAGGAACGCAGCCGCCCCGTAACAAGTAGTCAAGGCTAGCCATGTATGATTCCTCCTGGTATTTCTCTTGGATTCTGTTAGCATAGCATCCATTTCTTACACAGAGTATGGTGTCAGAAACGAAGACGGGAGGGGCGTTGTGCGATTATGCTCCCTAACGTCGGAACGATTGAAGAAGCAGATTTTCAATTCGGTGCGAGGGATATTCGAGCCGAATCTGGCTTGGACCAGTGCTTTTGAGTCTGGCATGCCATCAACGAATGCGTTGATAGTACCATCTACCATCTGTCTGAATTTGTGAGAGTCTGCCACATTGAGTTAATAGGTGGGACGGACCTGTTGTTCGAGGCGGGCATCTGCGACGGGGAAAATATAGCCACCACATAAAATGTCTGGATTTGACCCCTTGCTTTTCTTCGTTGAAGTTTGGGTGGTCGAAGGAGAGGCGCGAAGAGGCAAAAGCCAAGTGGAGGAAAGCCGGTTTAATTGTACTTAATTCTGGGGGCAAAGTGAAGGAACAGAACGTGGAAGCCAGTAAAATGTGTGGTGGTGAGTATGACAGAAAGTACAAGGCCTAGACAGGCGATGCATGGGGGTGCGCGCATGGGAGGTTTGTTTGGGAAGCGATGACATGAACATGACATTGAAGAATGAATTGATTCAACGAGGAGGGGAGGGCTGCATTTGGAGGGGGGGCAGTGGAAATACTCGCCACTGTCCGTTTTTTCTTAACAGCATCATCAAATACGGATGTCACCCCAATGCTCAAGAACTGAAAGAAGACGACAGAAATCCCATCAAGTTTCAAAAGGCAGGCCAAGAATTGTTTAATATTCAAGTGATTAAATAAATATACATTAAGTAACCCCATCACCTAAACTCCGCATCAACAAAGCCTAGAACGAAAAGGGCCATCAGCCCGTTCAGGTCGCCTGCTGTAAAAGATCCAAGCAAGTGTCTGCGATTCATATTACGACTCGTTACCGAACTCGGGGAACTTGGGCGCCGTCGTAAGATCGCAAGAGTAGCGAACGACGTAAGGGCTGTCGACAGCCTCATTGCTGACGATGACATCGCCAGAAGGCACAGTAATGGAGAACTGGAAGCCACCGCCGAACTGAGCCTGGCCGTAGACAAAGCGGAGAGGGACGTACTCGAAGGCCTTGAGGGTGATCTTGAAGCTGGCACTGCCAGCGCCGTTATGGTAGACTGCGCGAGCGTCGGCGTTTTCGTCGGTCCAGCCACTGTAGGCCTTGTCGCCGATCCACAAGTACACACCATCGTCAGAATAGGGAATCTCGACGCTGTACTCGCCGAACTCGTAGGTGTAGAGGTAGGCGTGGTGGTTGAGGACGAAGTAGTCCTGTCGGTAGTTGACGGACGAGTTGTAGATGGGCGAGGGGATGTTCTGGGTGCTGCCGATGCCGCTGCCACCTCCGTAGATACCGCCGACGAAGTTGGTCACGTTGACGGTGATGGGTTCTACCTTTTTGAAGGTCTCGGGCTTGAAGTTGCTGAAATGGTTGTTGCCGGGGTTCCTGGCTGAGCTGTTGTAGTAGGCCCAGTCGAAACCGAGGTTTCCGCAGTGAGGCGGGGGAGCGGGCTTTGTGCTTGTGGGAGAAGCGGAGGACGAGGTGGAGGTGGTAGATGTGCTTGTGCTTGTACTTGAGGAGGAAGTCGACTCCACCGATGAGGAGCTCGAAGAGGAAGATGACACCGCCGAGGAGGAGCTTGAAGAAGAGGACGCAATGGAAGAGGAGCTCGAGGGAACCTCGCACGATTGGCTTGCCGTCACTGTGATGGTCACGGTAACGGGCGTGAGGGTTGGCGCGGGGCACTCTGGTGTCACGGTACGGTATCGTGTGCACGTCTTGAGGCTTGTGACGGTGGTGGGCTTGAGGCCTTCGGGGTATTCCTCGTAAGAGGCGGCAACTGCCGAGACGGCCCAAAGGGCGCCGATGAAGGCACGGGAGAACATTATGTATAGAATATTAAGGAATTAGATTATTAGGTAAAGAGTATTTAAACGAATGACTGAAGATAAAGAGCGACGAGTGTACCTTGCTGAAGAGAGAAAGAGAGAAAGAGAAGAAGCCAGGCTAAACGAAGAGCAGGAAGGCTCCCACTTTAAACCCTTCCTTTTCGAAGAAAGAGGCACCAACCCTCGAAGGCAATACTAATATGGCGTCCTTTTCCCCTGGCTATGCGTTCATGAACCATTCCTACCCCTGCGGTTCGTAGCGCAAAAGCGGCGGTTCCTCAGCCATGCAGTGTAAAATGACGATGCTCCTCGCTCGGGACCTTAAAAGCGATGATCGACACACGCCAAAAGCAAAAAGAGGAATGGCATGGCCGCCCCAACCATACCCCATGCGGACTCGCACTGACAAATGACATGAGCGGAGCATACTATTCTTTTCTTTTGCTTGTGCTGAGTTGGGGTTAAGGGTTGTGGGGATTGTGGGTTTATTGACAGGCGGGTGCGGGTGTCAGAAGTCTGGAACCTGCTGAATCCCCTGTCGGTTTGGTGCCTGTTAAGGTTGTCTTTTGTTTTGGTTTCCATGTGGTTTTGTACGGAGTTCCCCCTCCGTGTAGGCGAATTCCATGATCACTCCTTAAAGCTTGTGCTACGATGAACTTTGGCTTGGTGGTCAATATTGCAATAATGGGCCAACTATGGTATTCTAGTTCTCATCAGAATACAACTGCAACCTTGAGTCGTTTCCGGTTGCCTGCCGAGTTAACCGTTTGTGTGTTTTGACAGGGTAGACAACTCAACAAAAGCGGCAAGAAAAAACGCCACCCGCACCCGTCCGATGTATGTACTACTCCATACTCCGTACACACTCCGTATTCTCCGTACCTCCATAGTTTACATCACTAGTTCAAGCCCTAAAAGTACTAGTTTACAGATAAGAATTTGACCCCTGTTGAAATCCCTGTAGCGGAGGAAGGAAAAAATCCCGGGAAATGAGACCCCATTAGTGGTGCGCTCAGCCTCATGGAAGGATTTCCCAGCTGAAGAGCCCCTTGCAGAAAACAGAGCATCGTTGCCCTATTGGGAAGTGGTCATCTGTTTTGGGAAAGGCGGGATTGAACCTCATTTCGTGAGTGTGCACTGATATGGTGGACTACATGGATTTCTAGTAGTATTATCTCGATAGTTTGACCTGGATCATGACAAACTTTTCCTTTTGACTCTATGTGGTTGTGCTTGGTTTTTTTTTTTTTTTTTTTTTTTTGCTAAGCTGTCGAGAAGTAAACTTTGAGATAATAAGAGTGTAAACATGATGGAGGCTGGTGAACAATGAGCAAACGAGGGAATGTGGAGAGGAGGGAAATTAAGCAAGTGGAACTTGTACGTGTTTGGGATGATTTGGAATCCCAAGTTCAAACACAGATGAGGGGCGAAGAATAACCTTGTTCAACGTAAAGACTTTATTGAAGGATTTGATTGGCATCGGCTCTGCACGAGACGAAGAGCGGGATTAACAAGTCCATCCCACGACGCACAAACAGGGGGGAAGACGCTGGCAAGAATGGTGCAGGATGCAGGGATGGAAAATGGCAAGTTGAGCTACTCCGTAAAACTTTCCTTGCCACTGAATGGCCCGAACTACCCGGTTCCTACGTACCTAATGAATCCTTCGCTTCGAGCTCCGAAGCCTAAACGGGATACTACGTACTAGCAATATTATTACTCCGTAAACGAAAAGTGACAGTTGCAAAGACTCCATCAGACCGTAAGATGACATGCCAAGAAAACAATGGATTTAAACTTTTCTCCTCTTCAATTTGTACGGCTATCTGACGGATGGGTTTCTCGCCATACGCAGTGGATCAGCTTCAGGAAAGCCCCCTGACTTCAATGTTTTGCGCAGTGCGCCATCGAGACTTTTCCGACACCACAAACAAAACAGCATCAGCAACGTCGTCGGGTAGCCCGAGTTGATCCTCAGTTCTAGTGAGGCCAGTAACCCAGTGAGCCACCTCCTTCCTCTCGTTATTCTCGCCGAGAAGCATGGTCATTGTGCAGTCCTTCACATCAGTCCTGGGATACCACGAGACTTGCCCAACTATCGCAACGTTTAATCGAAAGACTCTCAAGGATACGAGTACCACTCAAAAGGAGTTGGCATTACCTCTGTAGCCCGGTTTCGGGTAAATGTCTCGAGAGCAGCCTTGGGTGCATTATACACGCTTGTCAAGCGCTCTCCCCTGATGGCCGACAAGCTGCTGATGTTGACAATGCACGCACCTCGTGGCATGGCAAAAAGATACTGGCCGAGTAATTCAGAGTGTCTACGATGATTATCGGGTGTTAATTGGGTCATCGGGTCTAAGTAGAGAAATGCTTGGCAGAAACAAGGGCAAATGGTGTACCTCGAAGTCTCTGCTAAAACAACGAGACCTGGGAGAAGGCCAGTTTGAACGGCATCTTCGACCAGTTGCTCGAATGCAACCATACTGGAAGAAATCAATTGGCACTTTTCGGTGCCTTTTTCTTAGAATGAATTCACCATGTTTTACACGAAAACCGTCCCGTAGAAAGTCTACACACCTGCATTCTCCGCTCCCCAATTTTGTAGTGCGCTTCGGTCATCGGCCATCGTCGGGCGAGGGCGGCGGCTATTAAGCATCGCCCGATGGTGGGTTCCGATAAGATCAACAGATAAGATTGACTTGTTGCACTTCTCGATATGATCGAACAGTTGAGATCTAAACACTAGGACGATCGATATTCAAGATGCTGCCTTTTACACATTACTCCAGACCTTTTCAACATTAGCACAACAAGTGTTTGTTGTCACAGGTGAGCTTGGCATTTTCATATAGCAAATATTGCGTTACGGGATAACATTCACTAATACGGTAACGAACTAGGTGGCGTAAACGGCATATGTGAATGCGTGGTACGCGCTCTATACTATCATGGCGGTTATATCGCCTTGGGTGATGTGGGTGAAGTCGCTTGCCAGACTCTGGTGGATGAGTTAAGCCAAGACAAGTCATCAGGTGCCCGCATCACATTTCTCAAGACCGACGTACGGGTATACAGTGACATACTCGCTCTTTTCAAACTATGAGTAAGAATGCTTTGAAGATTGCGGTCGCGGTTAATCCGGCTAATGGACCGACCAAAGTTGCCAATGGGGCGGGAACTACGAATGTAATTACAAATAGGAAGACAAAAGGAGGTGCAAAGGAAGCATAAGGGACTTGAGCATTGGGTAGAATAAAAGAGGATAATAATGTTATTGTATGAACCTTTTGAATTTCTTTTCTATAAAAGTCCAACGGACCACTCGACTACTTGCTCTTAGACAACGACAGATTGGACAACACCCTCTACGCACTCTGTTTGGAAGTAGTATTACGCAGTACATTCTCGACACACAACAGGCTTTCAATTAACTATTTTAACTGGCACTTGATATTCTGACACTCGGATCTTCGACGCTGACTCACTCGCTGCATGCCAGGTGTTTCCGGTGCAGCTGAAAGACAAATTGGGCGCATCTGAAAGATAAATTGGGTGCATCTGAAAGACAAATTGGGTGAAGCTGAAAGACAAATTGGGTGAAGCTGAAAGACAAATTTGGACGCGACGCGACGGAAGTTGTAAGACAAGTATGTTTGGACCAGTCGTTGGCTGCCAGGATGCACCATGTCTCAAAACTCCTTGCCAGCTTGCTGATAGTTCACGGGAAGCTGTGCCGATCGTTCTTCAGCTTTCTTGTTAGTGCAGCAAAAGGAAATATGCAATGCAGGAGGGGGCTCGCGGGACCAAGAGGTGATGCCGGACTGAATTCCTAAGTGTCAAATATGGACAAGAGGCGATCAGTTAAACTGGGTGTCTTTTTCTCTTCTTACGTTGTGGATTATTCAAACTAAATCCTAACCAGTTAAAGAGTTGGGAAGCAAAAGAAAAAAAAGGAAACTCAGGTGTCTTACAGAATCACGCTGAATTCGAGACACTCCGTAGTAAGGCCACGACTATCACATATGACAGTCTTATTTGTCATACTGTCAAGTCGAAGAGCATGTGTTTATCTTCCCGCCCGTCGCCCTTCAGTCAGTCAATTCGTTTCAGTAAGTGTTCTCGCAACTCTTTGCAAATCCCCGAATAGTGACCATCCGAAAAGAAAAAAATGGTCAAGTCCTACAAGATCGACGAGAGAGCACCTCTCTTAAGCTCACCCAGCCCCCCTTCATCCATCGCATCATCGTCACGGTCTCCTTCGGGCAGTAGCAATAGTAGCGAAGACAGCTATTTCCCAATTAAGGGCGGACTTGATAGCGAGGGTGGACTTGACGAACTAGAAGATGGCAAATCTCTACCAAAGTTCCAAATCTTTCTTCTCTCCTATGTTCGAATGATGGAGCCTATCGCATTCTTCTCTATTTTCCCCTTTGTCGCGCAAATGGTTGAAAAGAATGGAAATTTACCCAAAACCGACGTTGGTTTCTACAGTGGCCTCATCGAGTCACTCTTTTCCATCACGCAGATGTTCGCACTCATGTACTGGGCCCGTCTTGCCGATAAAATAGGTCGCAAACCCGTTTTGATTACCAGTCTTATTGGAATGGCTATTGGACCGGCGTTATTTTCCACCTCGACGACGCTGTGGGAAATGATGCTGTACCGGTGTCTTGCGGGCGCATTCTCTGGGTCGTCGCTGATTATTCGGACTATGATTGCTGAGCATAGTACTGCGAAGACGCAGGCTCAAGCTTACGGTTGGTTCTCTGTTGGTGCGAACCTGGGCATTTTCTTGGGGCCTATTGTGGGCGGTGCATTGGCGAGTCCGAATGAGCAGTATCCTGGATGGTTTGGATCTGACATTGGCTTCTTCGATACACATCCATACGCGCTTCCTGGATTCGCCGTTGCCATCTTCTGCTCTTCTGGGGCACTTATCAGCATTATTTTCCTGGAGGAAACACTCCCGAACCGCCTTGAGCTGTCCGTGGACCGCAATGAATCGACAGAACACGCGGATTCGGCACGCACTGTTCGCATCTGGGAAACACTGAAAGCACCAGGCGTCGCAGCCGCACTCTGGGCATACACACATGCGCAACTTCTCGCATGTGTGTTCACAGCAATCTTCCCAGTGGTTTTGTACACACCAGTCAACCTAGGTGGTTTCGGTTTCGGCCCGTCCATCATTTCCCTCATCATGGCAGCTGAGGGCCTCAGCCAAACTGTCTGGACCATTTTCGCATTCCCTGTTCTACAACCTCGTTACGGGTCCAAGGTTCTTTTACGTTGGTGCACAATTGCGTATCCAATCGCATTCGCCAGCTATATTCTTTTGAATTGGCTCCTCCGCGAGGGAAGCCCGTTATCGATCGCTCTCTTTTGGATTATTGGAGGCTTCTTTTCTACAGTGGGATCCGGCATAGCCATGTGCTTTACTGCTGTGCAGTTGACGCTAAATGATGCGGCGCCAAGCCCCCAGTATCTCACAGTTCTAAATGCCGTTGCTCTCATTGCATCGAGCGGTATTCGCGCAGTTGGTCCCGGATTGTCAACAGTTGTTTTTGCCATATCTGTGCGAGGCCAGATTCTCAGCGGCCAGCTCATTTGGCTCATTCTTGTTTTCCTAGGCGTTGTGTTCTGGTACTGTTGTGAAAAGTTGCCAAACGACAAGCCCTCCAAGCGGAGATCATATGCGCATTGAAGGAGGCTTGGACATCAGAGATGCAAAGGGACAATTGATGTCGAAGCAACTCATAGCTTAGCGTATCGAAGAATTTTGGACCCTCTGAATGAGAATCAACTGTGAACCATCACGAATCTTTGGCGGTCGCATTCTCCAATTGGCCTCGGGTTGTAACCCCATTTCGTAGATGTGCGAACAAGCCAAATGAATCCCGAACTCGCCAACACTATTTTTAGTATGTCGGCCATTTAAACCAGTTAAATTCGCCCCCCTACAAGGACAAGGCCGCGATAAAAGCTGTAAACTAAAGGTGCAAACCCCTTCAAGCGGAGCGGAGATCTCCGATTCGCCGTTTCATTCTACTCGTATTTGCACGATATCCACCTTTATTCCCACCTTGTGCATGAATATCCTTTTCAATCCCTGCACATGTGCTGGAGAGTGGTCCTGCATCGCAATACGAACTGTTGTTGTGTTCCAGAACTTAGGTTCCAATACGAGACCTGGGTGGTTATTCTCGACGACAAATGAGCATTGATAGGGTCTGGAATGGGATATAAAGAAGACAAGGTGGCCGACCCCAGAGTTATCTGAAGTCTTCAAGCATCCTGCTACCGTCGGTCTTTTCTGTATTTTTAAAACTGCAGTCGCTACTTTTAATCACCCGTTATTATTTTGTATCCGTCCTCTCAAATTTCCACCGTCATGCGTCTCCCATCGATTCTATCCGTCGTGCCACTCGCAACGACAACCCTCGCCGCCTCTGTTTCCCGAGCCGATAATGCATGCGCCGACCCCGTAATCCGCAAAGAATGGCGTGAGCTCACCACTGCTGAACAAAGCGAGTACCTCCGTGCCGCAGTCTGTCTACGCCAACTTCCAAAGCAAAAATACGCAGCTATTGATGCTGTTACCACACGCATGGACGACCTCGTCTACACACACTCTGCCCTCACACAACAGATTCACTTCGTCGCGGATTTCCTTCCTTGGCATCGGTGGTATGTTCAGCTTCACGAGGACCTTTTGCGCACAGAATGCGGCTTCAATGGTACCCAGCCGTATTGGGACTGGAGTATTGACTCAGATGCCAACAACACGCCCAACTCGCCCCTTTTCGACCCGATTACTGGTTTCGGCGGCAATGGTCGACGAACTGGTAGCAGTGAGGAGGGGTTTCGACACTGTGTTGTCGATGGGCCTTTTGCCAATACCACTTTGACACTGGGCATGGGTTGGCCGGACGTTAACCAAGCTGGTAACCGGCCACATTGCTTCACGCGCGACTTTAACGGTGGCATGGGCCTCGATGAGAACGGAGACCAGATTATTGGAGATATGCAGGCGTCTGCTTACAGCTCAGCTATCATGAACATCATCCATGGGTTCAGCACATTTACCGAGATGGCAACTATGTTGGAGGGACTGCCGCATGCACAGAGTATGTTATATTTGTTGCCCTCTCACCATATCTGGATGGCTATCAATGATACTGACAATCACTAGTCCACAGCATCATCTTCGGCGACATGGGCCCTTCAACCTCACCCAACGAACCCCTCTTCTTCCTACATCACGCTAATGTTGACCGGGCTTGGGCCAAGGTATGTGAAATTCACAGCAAGTTGACTTTATCGTGCTCCGCCTGCTAATGATGACACTTCCGGTAAAGTGGCAAGGACGCAATGCAAGTCGTCTCGTGGACTACACTGGGTTCCAGGACGTGGCGAGAACTGTGCCTGCGTCAATTACCGACACCATGCCAATTTTGGAGCTCGTCGACACTGCTCCAATTGTCAAAGACTATATGGATATTGAAGCAGGCCCTCTTTGCTACACGTATTCGAAGATGTAACTTGAATTATACTGGTTGGTGGAGGCATGTTCTCAATAAGCACATAATTAAGCGGCTAGATTTGTGATTCATTCCTTACTCATTTCTGTTCAAGTTCCAGCCATATCCTCCTGAGCCCTTGCTCGTGAATCCTTGGCACCCACATATACCGTCGAACTTGTCCCGCCATATCCTCCCAACCCTGAAGGTTGAGACACTCTTCTGACCTTATCCTCTTCAATGCATCAATGCACCACCGTCGTTCTTGCGCATTTGTAGAAACGCACATGATGCAAATGGCCCAGAGGCAAAATTCAATGGGCACATCGAGACGTGTAGACATTTGCACCGCTTTATGCGCAACCTCTTCCACTACCTGAACATCATGTGTCCTAAGAGGTACTGGTATATGCCAGCTTACTGGGAGAGACCTTGCTACCAAGTTTTGAAGCATCAAAGTCGATTTTGATGGTAGTACCCAAGCCGGAGGAATCTCACCAATGATGGAACTAGAAAAAGCAATCAACGCTAAGCGACATAGTGTTGATCTCTCAGCGTCTGGTCTCCAGGGAGTGATCCTGGAGGTGTACTCTGGAGATAAGAGCGCATACTGAACCTCGATAATCAGCAGCCGTGTCCGTATTGCTTCTGCGGGGGGATCTGAGGGCGGCTGAGATGCGTTGTGTAAATTCTTTCCATCTGGCATTGAGATAGGGCGATTCCAAAACGTCATTGCTTTTTCGAGCTGGTGCACACAGCGCCGCAAAGTACCATCAAGTGATACTATTGATGATAAGTGGTTGAAGCCCTCGCTGGAGAATGGCCTTTCCGGCGAAAAGCCGGATTGGAAGGGGAAGGATAAGGGTCTGGCAAAGAAAGGGGTTTCGTCAGTGCCGATGGATCCGCGAAGGTCAGACCTGTACTCGAAATTTAGCTTTCATTCGCCATGGTAAAATGTTTCTGAGTCGGAGGACTCCGTACCGGTATATTTTAATGGCCACCATGGGTTGTGTTTGAACTTCTGGTGAGTCAATACCACCAACCGTGTCGACCAATCTCTTAACGCCCTTCATGTGAATTCGCCAGTTTTCGTGATTGCCACCATCTTCCTGTCATATTACGGCTTATGTTAGAAATCTGGACAAGTAAGAATGGCAGACGGTAATGCATACTTCCAGTCCAGCCATACCGGCAATCACAGCAACAGTACCGGGCTGTATACCCTTCTCTTCACCACTCGCCAATCTCTTCCCAAGAATAGATATTGCGGCAGTCAGGTGTCGCAGTCCTCGGACATAATCAGCGCGATAAGAATTTGGTCGGAAAATGAACGCGTTAACGCATCCGACGAGGGAGTGAAAGAGCGCATCGTCGTTAAAAGCGCATGGGAACCAATATTCGATGACTGGGTTCCATCCGACAAAACTTTCTATTGCGTAGAGGTTCTTCCAGAGATCCGAAGAGACTGTTTTGGGGGTTAACACATTGGGTTCTAACGGGTGGCGGAGGTGACGTACAGTATTGTAGAAACTCGAACATGTACGGTTCCAGTTGGATGACAGATGCCCCAAAGGGGTCCAGGCCTCCGATCTCGGGTGGCCTCCGGACAATAACTGTCCTGTTCTTAGGCTTGTTTACTGTCGACGAGGTCTGCCTGTTGTGTTGACTTGATAACAGGCCCGGTTCCTTGTGTGTGTTTCTGTGACGACGAGCGTGTCGACGGATCAATTGTTGGTCCGAAGTCGATGGGCCTGTGGCGGCCGATGACTGCGTAAGAGTGATGAATTGAAAATTGGGAGACTTGCGTCTCGTGGGGTTTGAAGCGCCGACATTTGTCTTTTTTCCGAGAGCTAATGGAGACAGTATAGATCAGTACAGTTTTTAAACGGTGAAAGGAATGAAAAAATGTGTTTGGTGATCAAGATGCGGCTCTTTGGCTTACCTCCGCGCGGCCGTCCCCTCTTCCAGGGCGCAGGAGTCTTCAGTGGACCATTTTCATACGAAAAAACGGCCGATTCAGACTTCTCCGCTTGGTCGGCTGAATTAACTGAGAAAAT
Organism: Graphium sp. VPRI43844; assembly: GCA_019925285.1. Taxonomy (NCBI): domain Eukaryota; kingdom Fungi; phylum Ascomycota; class Sordariomycetes; order Microascales; family Graphiaceae; genus Graphium; species Graphium sp. VPRI43844. The sequence goes on from JADHKT010000097.1 coordinate 56,330, forward strand.
GACTTCAACGGGCGGCATTTTTGGTTGTTTTGTTCATAAATTTCCGGCCACGTTTACAAATTCGTCCGATGGCAATTGATGATTACGGACTTAAGGAGGAAACAGGGCAGCGTCATACGTCATTATTTTCAAGGTTATCGATTTGAGGAAAATATCAAACTTAAATGCGCCTATTGTGGTTAGCGTGTTCCGTCATTCCAAGGGACACGCTTTATCATGAGCCAATAGGCCTGTCCGGAAATATGAGCCGATGGTGTCTAACCAAAATTGGACATCCAGAAAGTCATCCAAATTCGGAATAGCGTCTGTTTGCTCCTCGGGCTTGGACGGAGATGGCTTCGACTACTGAGATGGACTACTGATGGGCTTCTCGATTTATAATAAAGAAGTTTGGGTTTCGTTGCTGGATATTTCATCTTCGATTATAAAAGAAGTAGTCTTCCTCATTTGAAATTCGAAAACATGTTCCTCTGCTCAGCACATAAGCACCCCTCCATTTACTTCATTACTCGAATACCGAAACACAACAGAAGCTTCATTCAATATCGTCCATCATGCCTTACACAAAAGAAACTACCGCCGATCAGGTTGCCGCTGACCACGCGGACCAAATTACCGGAAAGACAATTCTTCTTACTGGTGCAAGCCCTAAAAGCCTTGGTACAGCGTTCGCTGTCACTATTGCCAAGCACAACCCGGCTACGATCATCCTGGCAGCAAGGGATCTCGCAAAGGCCAAAGAAACAGCCCAACTCATCGCCAATACGAATCCAAATGTTTCCACTTCTTGTGTGAGGCTTGACCTCACGTCGCTGAAACAAGTTCGTGAAGCGACCAAAGAGATTCTTGCTCTGGGGAAGAGAATCGATGTAATTGTCAACAATGCTGGCATCATGGCCCATCCGTTTTCTCTAACTGAGGATGGAATTGAGTGCCAATTTGCAACAAATCATGTCGGGCATTTCCTCTTGACCAACTTACTTCTCTCGGCTCAAGCTGAGAACGGAGGCATTGATGGCGTTCGTGTTGTCAGCATATCCAGCAATGGTCTGCGTATGGGTCCCGTCCGCTTTGAGGACTGGAACTTCGATGTGAGATATCTTACTATAGCATTACTGCTTGAATGGGGTCTAATACGAAGATACAGAATGGTAAATCCTATAATCCTTGGATCGCATACGGCCAGTCCAAGTCAGCCAATGCGCTATTTGCAGTTTCACTTGCCGAGAAACTTGGTTCCAAGGGTGTAGTGGCTACCAGTGTGCATCCGGGCGCAATCTTCGGAACAACCTTGCTCGACACGGTTGGTGAGGCCGGAGTTCCAGAGTTCTGTAAGCTAAGAACCAGAATGGCCCTTGCATAAACTTGATGATGTTTATATGTCTAATATTTACCTATATGTAGTGAAAGTTGACCGCCAGCTTGGCAATATTTTTATTTCCGAGAATATTGGCTTATTCGTTCGCACGATTGAGCAAGGCACCTCATCATACGTTGTAGCGGCCTTTGACCCCAAACTTAACGAAAAAGGTTAGCTTCGGGCGATTTACTGTTGCTTGTTCATCTCAGATCTAACCAGAAATCTTTGATAGGTGCAAACGGTGCCCACATTGCAGATGGTGAGATTGTGAGTCCCCGAGACTACGGATGCTGGGCAAGGGATCCGGTGACCGCCCAATTGCTCTGGGAGCTCAGTGAGAAGCTTGTTGGGGAGAAGTTTGAGTATTAATTACAAGAAAATAAGTCATTATCCTTAAGATGCATCCTGTTATCCTGTTTTCAACTATCACTCCCTGAAGAAGTTGAATTCAATCCCGATGTTTGAAATGAACAAGGAGTGGTCTGAGCTGCCAAAGATGATAGATCTTCATATCCTTTGACCAATCCTCGCAAGTACTATCCAACTCAAAATCGAAATGAAACAGCAGTTTTGCAAGTAGTAGCCTAATTTCTGCCAATGCGATACTGTTTACACTTATTAGTTAGTATCTCATTATAGGGTGGCGGTTTCGGGTATGCGTACTTTCGGCCGGCACATGCGCGCGGTCCAACCTGGAAGGGTTGAAATACGCTGTGTTGATCTGACGAGAATAATGGATCGCCTGTCCAGCGTTCGGGTATGAAGGAGTCAGGGTCTATAAAGTATCGAGAATCGTGGTTCATGCAGTATGGCGGGATACCAACTCTCGTCTGAACATTCAGTTAGATATTGATTCCTCTTATTCTTTTCGAATATAATGAGAATTAACCGAAATAGTTACTTCTTCGGGAACCTTCCTGCCAGCAATCACACTTCCACCTTTCGGTATGACTCGAGACTGCGTAGTTGGCGCAGCTGGATTAAGACGCATCGACTCGTTAATGACTCCCGAGAGGTATTTCAAACCACCAGTTGAAACAAAAGTGATGTCTTCGTCACTCTGACATGCACTTCGGACTTCTTCAGAAGCCTTGCGAAGAGCCCTTGGGTTTTTCAGAAGGTGATACATAGTGAACGTTAGGGAGGTAGCGACATTTTCACTTCCAGCGATCATGAGTGTTCCATAAGTTGCCCGAACCTCGGGCATACTCATTTTGGCCGATTTCTTATCATAGGGCAGGATGTAGCTCATGAAGTCACGCCCTTTGGAAGCAACGATGTCTTCATTCCTCATTCTCACCTCGACACTTTCTCTTGCGAAAGCCGCATGCTTGATTTGTTGTTGAATGAGTGACTTGGGAAGAAATCGCAAAAGCAAGAAACTTATCAATGGAAATTGTCGAGAGGCGTTGACGTATGTGATGAGACGCATTGTACTTCCGAATAAACCGTCCAGCCAGGGGTGTGGACCGCCGCTTTCAACACTGCCGAGATTGCGTCCGAAGACGAGATCACCAATAATGTCAAAGTAGAGCAAGGCGGGCCATTTCACCATATCTTGGGGCTCCTTATCGCATGACTGTCGAAGTTTCTCAATCAGTCTATCGACATGTCCAGTGACGAGAGATTCCTGCTTTTGAAGAGCCCGGCTGGAAAATGCAGTATTCAACTGGCTGCGTATTCTAGCATGTTCTGCTGTATCCCAGCTGGTAATGATGTTATAGGCACCCTCCGGCCCAGGGGACATGACGAAGGGGTCTTTGGTGAGTAGCTTCTGCTTGGGCCGGACCTGGTAAATATCCTTCCAGGCACTTGGATCGTTGAAGGACAGCATGTACGGAAGGACACGGACAACATCGCCATATCGTGAGTGCAGGTCGGCAAAGACAAATGGAAGTCGTCCTGTGAGTTGATACCAGACATAGGGTACAGGTGTAGCACCCCACCAGAACGGACCTGGAAATCGCGCGAGAGGATGAAGAAAGGCGTTGTAGAGAGTAAGCAATAACAAATAGCTCGACACCTGTACCCTATTCAGAATTAACATTCTTTGGGAGCAGTATGTTACTACTCACTAGTGAAAAGAATATTCCCAAAACAACAACGCCCTCGACGCTGGCTATCTCAAGCGGAACCATGATGAATAATTTTGGCCCTGCCGTTAAGTGTATGTCTCAGTGTCGTCGTTATTCTTTTTGCTTTTATCATTTCTAAGAGAATTTCTCCCAGAGCTTTCTACAATGCAAGGTGCTACACAGGTTAACCAGGATATACCCGCTTTCTGCTCAATACACTCATTTCGGGCATAATCCCGCCCAATTCAAGGCAATATATCTTCAATTCTACACTGTTCATTCAGGCAATTCACTGACTATTTCGGATCATATTGTACGTTGTTACTCTCCGCTTAATCTCCTTATTTCCAAACTGGTGGTACTGTCAGACCCAAAAAATCCCTCTGCTGTCAGATGGTCAAATAAGCCGGCTTACTCAGAGCAACTTACTGGGACATTGGCGGTCATCAAGATATAGTGACCAGTATTTCGATAAATAAGCACACAAATGAAGTCCGGATGAGAGGATACGGAGCAATTCGTAATAGAGGAACTTTGACATGGCCAAAACAGTTTACTTTGTTACCGGGGCGAATCGAGGTATGCATCATAAGCTGACCAAGCCGAATAATCTCACCACTAATACGTCTCCAGGCCTTGGGTTTGCAATTGTGTCTACTCTTCTTCTCAGAGAGGATCATGTCATAATCGCCTCCTCTAGAAGCAGTGAAATTCCGGATGGACTCAGTAGCTTGCCGCGACACCCATCATCGTCATTGATCCACATACCTGCAGAACACTTGCAGCCAAATGATGTTTCTCATGACGGGGGGTTCACAACGGGTCTAGAAGACGAATTGACTAAGAGTGATCATGGCATTGACCACATCGATGTCGTCATTTCCAACGCTGGAACCACGGGAGACCGCGAGCCAATTCTCACGATGACTACGCAGAACATTCTAAACTGCTTGCATACCAATGCACTGGCGCCAATCCGCCTTCTTCAGTCAACTTGGCCCCTCTTGAAAAGTGCCCCAACCCCAAAATTTGTCTTTATATCGAGTATTGCTGGAAGTATCGCGAATATTGACGAAACTGGGCGATGGGCGAATGCAGCTTACGGTGCAAGTAAAGCAGCTGGGAATTATCTCATTCGAAAGGCAGGAAAAGAACTAGAGGAACAAATTGCTGTCTGTGCTATTCATCCGGGGTATGTACCCTCCCTTTGCCCCAGCAAGAAGATAAAAGTCGGACATGATTGTATTTACTAATGTCTGTTCATGTAGATGGATACAAAGTGGCACAGGAAATGCAAGAGCAGTTGAGCAAGGCTTAGATAAGGCACCTGTTGACCTCCAGGCTTCAGTTGATGGGATCCTCAAAGAGATAGAACGTATGACGACGGGAAAGGATGCAGGATTCCGAACATTCGATCACAATGAAATAACCTGGTGAACAAGTCCACATCTATTCTAGTTAGAAAATACTATTCTGCTCCAAGAACTTGCTCCACAGCTCCCTTCACTCGAGCCACAATCAAGTCAACATCGCCCAAAGTAATATTGTAAGCAGGCGTGATGGTAATGTGATCACCAATAAGAGTATCTGCTGATCCCATGCCCGAATGAAAAGCGACAAGCCAGGGGCTTTTCAGTGCGGTGGCTCTGATACGCGCCGAAACACGCTCTCCTGGTGCAAATGGCCTCTTCGTTTCTCTATCTTCCACGAATTCGATACTCCACATGAGTCCTCGGCCTCTGATATTGCCGACGTGTTTGTGCTGACCGAGGGCAGATCTCAAACTTTGCCCCAAGACATCTCCCATCTCTCTAGCATTACTCACTAGATTATCTCGTTTCACAATTCGTTGCACAGCGAGTGCGGTAGCCGAAGCAACAGGGTGTGAACTGTACGTGTGTCCGTGATTAAAATACCCAGAACCATTTTTGATAGTGTCGACTATCTGACTGGTCATGAGCATCATGGAAATTGGTGCATAGCCTGCCGCGAGACCTTTGGCCACTGTCTGAATATCGGGGTGAACATCCTCCTGCTCCCACGCATGCATGGTTCCCGTTCGGCCCATTCCACAGAAGACTTCGTCAAGGATTAAGAGTGCTGAGTGTTTGTCGCAAACTTTACGAACAGCACTAAAATATCCCTTCGGTGCAGTGAGAGAACCCAGAGACTTGCATCTCTAGTTAGTATCAGAACACAATTATGTGTAGGTGAAAATGAAAGCCACTTACTGTGCCAGCAACAGTCTCCGCCACAAAAGCGCACACCATATTAGGTCCAACCCGCTCAAATTCTGCATCCAACTCCGCTGCCAGCCTTGAAGTGTACTCCCACTCCGACTCACCAGCTTCAGTGCATCGATACAAGTTCGGCATTGAAACGAACGACACCGTTCCGGTTGAAAATATTGGTTCGAAAGGGGCCTGTACTGCTCGTTTGGCCGTCAATGCTAAAGAGCCTAGAGTCGTGCCGTGAAATGCCCCCTTTCGAGCAATGAAATGGACTCTTTCCTTTTCGCCTTTGTCGACGAAATATTGCCTAGCAAGTTTCAAGCTCGCCTCGACGGCTTCCGATCCTAATGAAGAAGAGATCATTAATCATTTTCTCATTTTGCGTTGTGTCCTGGAACCAACAGTTCTGATCGTACCTGAACTCATAATAGTTGCCATGGCCAAGGCACCATTGGTGGAATCAATAACTTCCCGTGCAATATCTTCTGCAGCTTGATTGGCAAAGGTTAAGCTATGGCAGTATCCTAGCTCATTGATTTGCTTGGCGGCTGCATCCGCGACTTCACTGTTACCATGACCGATACAAGCGACGCCCGGTCCGCCACTAGCATCAAACACAGTTGAACCATCCTCCAATGTGAGATAGTTCCCTTTTGCCGAAATCACAAGTGGATTGGGCACGCGAGGATTTGGGTGCAGAAGCTTGCTCATGGTTCTTGGATTGATTTGCATTAGATTGAATGCTAATAATACGTGATTTGCTATTTCGAATGTAACATAGAAACCCGTCTACAGTGCAATGGGACGCCATCATATGTAGGATTTTGATTAACAGTCTGCAATCATACCTCCCTTCCTAGAGAAGCAGCTCAGTGGCTACAATACGAATCGCTCACCCCATTTTGTACAGTCAGAAAACATGTCAGAAAACCACCTCGATATCTCATTTATGCAACAATACGAGGTACATAGTACACAACCTATGGTATCATCGATATGATGATCACTTGAAAGATTAGTCATAGCGAGCGAGGGATTCGCAATATTGCTCGGGATACCACTCGTCCGCGATTCTAGGCAGTCACATTTGTTGTAGACCAGGTAGAGTAACCTCTTTGAGGCCAACTTCCTGAAGTTCCTTTCGACCAAGACATCGAGCAAGTAGAAGAAGTCACGTATCATTTTATGCTGAAAACGATTGGCTCGAGTGTCATGGCGCCGCTTCGACTCGAGGAGCTGGAACGGGAGATCCTTGACCGCCAAATCAACGGCTTGCAAAGCGGGGAGACACCCAAAGGCCATATCCTAGCCTATGCTACACTGACTGATAAAGCAATTCTACTTGTCAGTTCCGTGTGCGCTGTTATAGCTGGAGCATTGAATCCTCTGGTCCCAGTAAGTGCACACACAGCCCGCCTATTGCTATGTGAACCCGTGCTTACCCTCCACCAAAGGTCATTTACGGTCTACTTGTCCAAGTGTTCAATGACTTTGCGGCGGGCAAAGTATCGCCCAGCGAACCGCGGTCAAAAGTTTCGGTCTTCAGCCTCTACTATGTGTATCTCAGTATTGCTCTGTTCGTCTTTACGTACATATCGACTGTCGGATTCTACTTTTCCGGTGAACGCATTACCCGGTCTATTCGAAATGCCTACCTCTCGGCAATACTTCGTCAGAACATGGCGTTCTTCGACTTGCTTCGGCCAGGTGAAGTGACCAATTGTATCCAATCGGATATCAGTATTGTTCAAGAGGCTATCACGAGCAAGTTGTCCGTGATGTTAAGTGCCGTTGCGCAGTTTGGTGCAGCCTTCATCATTGCATTCGTTATGTATTGGAAGACAGCATTAATCATCAGCCCCTTCTTCGCTGCTATGGTTCTGAGTGCTAGCCTTGGGGGTGCTTACATCGTCAAGCACCATCAAAGAGCCATGTCTATTTACAGCCAGGCATCTGGCCACGCTGAAGAGGCATTTGGTGCTGTGAGACATGTGAATGCCTTTGGACTGCAACCTATCCTGTCGCAAAAGTATCTCGCAATGCTAGATGAGGCCGCCAAGGCAGACACAAAGGCTCTTAAATCGACTACGGCAATGATTGCATGGTCCAATGCAATGCCGTGTTTGTTGTATGCGCTGTCGTTCTGGGCAGGAGCAAAGTTCTTAGTTCGAGGAGAAATATCCGTCGCTGGCGTCACGACGACTACCTTGGCTGTTACTATTGGTGCATTTGCCGTTGCTAGAATTGCACCGTCTGTTCAAGCGCTGACCTCTGGTGTCGCAATTACAAACACGGTTTTGAAGGCCATTGCCCGACACTCACCCCAGGACCCATTGTCGCTGGAGGGGGAAAAGCCAAGCTCTGTGATAGGAGATATTCGATTTGATTCTGTTGGTCTCATTTATCCTTCTCGGGACCAGGAAAGGATTCTTGATGGCGCAACGTTAACATGCACAGCGATGAAACAGACTGCCATTGTCGGTTCATCCGGGAGTGGGAAAAGTAGTTTATTGGGTCTTCTTGAAAGATTTTACGAACCTACCAGTGGCCGCATACGTATGTTCAATTCTCAGAAACATTACGAATTATTCAAAATAGACTGACTAACCCGGCTCTAGTTCTCGATGGTCGAGATATTCAATCGCTCAACATACAATGGTTGCGTCGTCAGATTTCTTTGGTTGAGCAAAACCCTGTCCTATTCAATGCTTCAATTTTTGAGAACATATTGTACGGGGATCCGTTCATTGTCGAACAGTTGTCCGAAACTGAAGTGGAAGAGCGCGTCTTCACTGCTGCGAAAAGAGCAAATGCACATGACTTCATCACAATCCTTCCCGACAGTTACAATACCCGTGTCGGCGATAAGGGCCTCCAGCTTTCCGGCGGTCAAAGACAAAGAATTGCAATTGCTCGGGCACTAATTAAGAATCCCAAAATTCTTCTGCTGGACGAAGCTACTTCAGCACTGGACTCAAGATCTGAGGTTGCAGTGCAGACAGCGCTCGATACTGCAGCCGAACACTGCACGACAATTATCGTTGCACATAGATTATCGACGATTCGCAACGCAGACAACATCATTGTTTTAGAAAACGGAAAGGTGGCCGAGCAGGGAACGCACCAGGATCTGATCGCGAAAGGGGCAATTTATGCTGGATTGGTTGAGAAACAGAAGATTTCCGAAGCAAGCCAAGAGACATCCAGGGTAGACATCGAGGAGTCCGAGGAGCTAGCTGCGATTCTCGAACGGAATCCCGGGAAGGTTTCTTTGGAATCTAGAGATGTAGTCACCCCCTACCTGCAAGTCACTCGAAGCCAAGGAGACTCGCACCAATTCAGCGCGACCCAGACCTTGAAATTTATTTGGATGATGAGCAGGGACAATTGGAAAGTGATAGTCCTGGGCTTGGTATTTGCCATTTTAGCTGGCCTTGGCATTCCAGCGTAAGTGACCCGAAACGAAAATCGGTCTCACATAACTAACAAATCAACACAGACAATCCATACTATTCGCGAAACTCTTGACTGCCCTTGGCCACCCTCCTTCGCAATACAACGAGCTTAAACATGAAGTTGCTCTGTGGTCGGGTATCTACGTCGCGATGGCGGGTGCAGCATTCGTTTTCTGGACAGGTGTCGGTCTCGCCTTATCGTACGTGACAGAGCAATTGTCAAGACGTGTTCGAAAGGCATGCTTCAATTCAATCTTATCCAAAGACATGGAATTCTTTGATGAAATGGATAATGCGCCCGGGGCGCTTTCGAGCCTCCTGTCTAAAAGTGTTAACGACTTGTCGGGAATGGGCGGCCCCGTCATTGGAGGGATTCTAACATTCATATCTACGATTATCGGCGGAATCATCCTTTCTCTAGCCATCGGATGGAAATTGGCCCTCATTTGCACTGCGACAATCCCGATTGTAGTTGCCTGTGGTTGGCTACGATTGCAAATGCTCTCAACATTCGACAGTAAAATCAGACAGAGTGGTCGCGACTCGGCGGCTTACTCTGGGGAACTCGTGCAGTTGGTGAGAACAGTTGCATCATTAGGTCTGGAAAGATACGCCCTCGACCGCTACGACGGCTTCTTGGAAAAACAGGCTGCCAAGTCCCTTCAGTCAATTCTTTCGGCGTCTAGTCTGTACGCGGGTTCGCAATCTGCCGTCTATCTATGCGCAGCATTAGCGTTCTGGTACGGAGGAACTCTGATTGTCAGTAGGGAATATGACGTCTTCCAATTCTACATCTGTTTCGTGTCCCTTATTTCAGGGGCGCAAATCGCAGGCTCGATATTCACGTATGCACCTGATGCTAGCAAGGCGAAACATGCGAGCTGGGAGCTGCAGCGCATTCTACAAACCAAATCGAAGATTAATGGTAACCACCCGGGGCAGGATCCCGATAACGGGACCAACGAAAAGAAGGGATGCGGCAACGTGGACTCATATGATATTGCGTTTGATAATGTCACTTTCACGTACCCTTCTCGGCCAAATCGTCCTGCAATCGAAAAATTGAGCATCACAGTCAAAGTTGGCCAAACACTCGCCCTGGTTGGCCAAAGTGGCAGCGGCAAAAGCACATGTGTTTCCCTTCTCGAGCGATTTTATGATCCAGACCACGGACGTATCCTTGTCAATGGACGCGATATTCGTAAGATCAATGTTAACGAATACCGTCGACACCTCGCACTGGTGAGTCAAGAAACTATGTTGTTCTCTGGAACAATCAAAGAGAATATCGTTCTGGGAATTGCTGGTGATGGTGCAAGCGATGATGCGATTCGAGAAGCCTGTAAACAGGCTAATATCCTAGACTTCATCGAATCATTGCCGTAAGTATAAATCATGAAACGTTACATCATTTGTGGTAACTAACACGATCGGGTACATTAGAGAGGGATTTTCGACGGCAGTCGGTACAGGTGGCAACATGCTAAGCGGCGGTCAAAAACAGCGCATCGCCATCGCTCGCGCCCTTATTCGCAAACCCAAAATTCTACTACTCGATGAGGCAACCTCTGCTTTGGACCCAGAGTCCGAGGGCGTTGTCCAGGCCGCTCTGGATACAATTAGAAAAGGACGAACGACGGTCATGGTAGCGCATCGACTTCGGACTGTGGTGAATGCCGATATTATTTGTGTGATGCAGAACGGATCGATACAGGAAATTGGTAATCATGAGAAACTTATGGAGATGAAGGGTGCATATTGGGAGATGGTCAAGATGCAGCGTTTAGATTAAATGATCTTGTGAGGTCAAGTGCGCTTGGCGCAGTTAGAGTAAATCAATTTCTAAGTTTGGTTAAATGAACGAGTATCTGACTTCCTCTCTGATCTCCTTTGCAATTTTCAGAGCTTCATTCCTACTTTCTCTGGAGAAGACATTGAAATACGCTAGAAAGCTATTAACACCGGTGCTCGGATGTGGAACTCGTTGTCCCCGTAAGACGAGGCACGCACATCGACTGATGTGTTTCGCCAGATCAGGTCGTCGGGCCTTGAGTTCAGCACAAATATCGTCCGAATCAAAGATGCCCTCTGCTGTAGAAGGATAATCTGCGGGGATGAAAACCATGATGCACGTATATTGTGGTCCATTCTTGAAGGGCTGAGACAATGAGCGAGCGCGTAGTTTGTCGCCCACGGCGATCAGCAATGCGAGGCCCCAATAGTCAATGCCATATGTCGATTCGATGACGTGTGATCCAGTCATGCCAAGCGGTCGTGGGTTGATTTCGATAAGCCAAGGGGTAGCATCCGTGGTCTTTTTCTGACGAGGGTGCAAATCAAGCACTCCGTCCGGGGAAGAGTACTCGAAGGACGAGTTCTCAACTCTCCCTTCAAGGTGCATAATGCCATTCACCAACCCAAGTCTGCGGAGAATGTCCACAAACCCATCGCGCAACAATTCGATTTCAACGCGGGGCAATGCAGAAGGATACACACTATCCAATTCCAGGAACGTCTGAAGCGAACCCGATGAAGGTCCATTCAAGTCGGCAGTTTTGGGGAAGTCGTCGCAAACTTCAAAGAACAAGACCTCCCCGTCCACTATAACAAAATTGATGTCTACTTCTGGACCAGAGCAGTATTTCTCAATGACGAATTCCGATCCATGGCGAGAACTATCGATCGATTTGACAGCCGTGGCGAGGGCATCAAACGAATCGACGCGGAAAACTCCCTCGGAGCTCCATCCGTTGCACGGTTTGATAATGAGCGGGTATGGAAGTTCGGTCTTTGTCGCGATTGCCAAAGCTTCTTCAGCATTGGACGCGCGGTGCGCTTGATGGCCCGCAAAAACACTAGTGAGATACTTGTCGGTCGCAGTACGCAATGCATCGGGCGCAGCAGCTTGGAGACCAAGTTCTCTGGCAGCCTTTGCAACATGCATCATGTAGGAATCGCAGAATGTGACGATTCCATCAACATTCTTGCCGTACTGCTTTACTGACTTGACAATATGCGAATCAAAGTCTGGTTCGGGTGGGTCGACCAGTTTTGTAGGTATAAAGGCTTCGCGCCAGTGTGCGTATTCGGGACCTTCTAACCAGTGGCCTGCGTTGTCAAGAACTACCATTTTGATTCCGAGGGCACGTGCTGCCAGGTAGATGGCTGGCCCTGTCCCGCCGTTGTTTGGGTGGGCTCGACTTCCTTCAACAAGGACCAGTGTTCGCTGCTCGACTTTCTCGGGAGAGATCCAGGGGAGAGAAAGTCTATTCTCGAGCTCTGCCTCAACGAACTCAGATATTGTGCCATTTTTGAAATCGTCATCGGAGGTTGCCTTCAATAGTAACCCCGCGGTTGCCGCATTGAATAACGAGGGCAGAGGGCTTGTCTCTGGTGAATTTATGGCTGAACCATCATACGTTTGAATCGGCTTTGCGAAAGATGTCGTAGTCTCTACGAATTCCGAGTCTCTCATTCGAAGAGGGAAAATATCCGATCGAATAATGTGGCCATTTTGCAAGGGAATGATGAGCTTGGCCACTCGTGGTGTCGAGGTCGACAAGATTGATGCCTGGAGACATTGTTGGAAGAATTCGAATGCTTGAGGGGAGGTAAAGTCTTGAGGTTCGATTATTCGGCTATCAGATTCATTGTCAAGGTAGATAGTCGTCTTTTGTACATCAAGTGGAATCGTAGATTGGTGGTCGCTAAGGGTATTGCCGAATGCGAGGTCTAGAGACTGCCATTGTCCCTCTTTCACACGAGACTTGATGAATTGCCAATGGAGCTTGACAGGAGCTGGTATTGGTTAGCTAATGGGCATTTCTTAGTCCCATTTGAAACTTACCTGTAGCTGTTTCTGATGAAACCACGCGGAGTGTTCCTCGAAGTGCCATAGTGATTGCAATGCTTTCTCGGGGGCATGGGAATCAAGAGAGATGAGATAACTGCGGGGTAAAACGATGCTGGTTTTTATTTTTCATTTTTTTGTTTATATTTTTGGAAATGGATAAAGAACCAAAAGACAGCTATTGAACCCTTGAAACTGTGAAGGTCTTTTTGCATAATGGGATAACGAATGATTTGGTACGTACACCATAACTCAATGTCACACTGGTGGTTTGGCGTTACCTGACCAACCTTTCTGACTGTACCACCAGCGGTCTTCGGCTGATACCCCGAGGATTACTCAGAAAGTGTCATCCGCCTGAGTTCGAATTACTTCGTGGAAAATTTAGTCAAGGATCGCAAACATCAGCAGCCGAGATCAGAAATGGGATGAGGATGCACGTATGATGACAACTTTGCATCAAATGGTCAGATTGACCTTTGAGTATCAGACTGCTGAAGGTGGTCAGATTATGGAGTAATCTTCAACGACAGGAAGGGGGCAAATGACGAGGGAAAATCTTCAGCGAGTCGCCTTGATCCTACACAACCGGTCCACTCAGTCAGCTTGGTTTAATATTGGGGAGAAGCAGGATGTGATTAGCCATGTAGGGATGAGAGGTCTCATGTTGCCAGTCACAAGTGAGGAAGCAACAAGCCGAGAAAGCTAGTGGATGAGATCCGAACTCAATCCGAAGAGGTTTATGCATCTTTGCTTTCCAGACCATCCTCAAGAAATGTATGTCAAAAAAGTAATTCCAGATGACGGTAGCTAGGTCTGAGTAATGGAGAGCCAATTGAGCAGTATGCTATGCTACGAATTCGGACAAATCGATGGCGAAATACTAGCATTCTCGTAACGTGCAATTCTGTAAACAGTAGGAAACTGTCAACTCATCTTTACTATGAAACTCTCAGCTGAGTGATACAATTAACCAGAAGGATTGTCTGTCGGGGGCTGTTTTGTTTAAATGTCTCCCTCCGCAATAAATTGATACTGGCTCTCCTAAAGACAGTAACTGAAAAGATCCCGAAATTCAGCCTTACATGACAGTTTCTTCACTATTATCATATTATCGTCAGACTATTACAATATATCCCAAAATGCCTTCCAAGACGCCGAGCCAGACAAGCAAAGGGCCGGTTCGCTTCCTACTTGTAGGTGTCGGCCCACATGCCAAACGAATCTATATCCCCCATCTCAAGACTCTCGAAGAAGATGGACGGGCCAAACTTATTTGCGCCGTCGATATTGAGCCCAACGAGAGTCAGATCACGGAGCTCCGTGACAAAGGGTTCCCTGGAGTCCAACTATTTTTCGTCCCTCCGTTTACACATCCAATGCCGGAGAGTGTCTCGAAGTCACTATCTGATCTAGCCGTTCGACTGGAAATCGACTGTGTCATTATCTCCACAGAACCACTTGCCCACAAGAGTTATGCTTTGTGGGCCATCCATCAGGGCCTGCATGTTGTCATGGACAAGCCCATCACTACAAGACCCGGCGTCGTGTATGATTTCGATCAGGCCTTGGGTATTGCTGATGACTATGATGACTTGCTGAACGCTTATGAACTTCGGCAATCGAAGCGCACATGCTTCCTGATCAGCAGTCATCGGAGGTACCATCCAGGAATGTACTGTACATTCGACATGATCAGAGAAATCACGGATAAGTCTGGGTCGCCAGTTACAAATATCATTTCTACCCATTGCGACGGAATGTGGCGACTACCAACAGAAATTGTCGACCAAAAATATCATTCCTTCAATGCTGGGTATGGGAAGGTCTCTCATAGCGGATATCACTTCTTGGACATGGTTTATCGATTTGTCAAGTCGGGGTGGACTTCAGAAAAGAAGCCCGACAGAATTGAAGTTGTCAGCAGTTTCATGATGACTTCTGGATTTCTCAAGACGTTCAAATACGAAGATTACCTGAAAGCCTTTGGCGAGACCGAGTATGGCAATTCGTGCAAATACACAGACAGATACATCCAAAACCTATCCCCGAAGCTCGGCGAGATAGACGCTGCTCTTCAGATTACTTTCATCCAAGACAATGAGCCTATTTGTCTCGCCCAAGTCAACCTCCAGCACAACGGCTTCACACGTCGCAGCTGGGTTACTCCGGGTCCAGACTTGTACAAGGGTATCGGAAGAGTCAAGCACGAATTTCATGAAATCAAGAGCGGTCCTATGCAAACCATTGTGATTGACTCCCGTCAAGCAAACGATAAACATGATCGTTCCAAGCCAAGTACTGCGACTATTGGAACTGACAATCACTTTGAAGTCCACGTGTTCCGGAATTCTGACCTTCTTGATGAAGAGAAACCTTTGACAAGTTATTCGGTTGCCGATCTCGACAGGCGGTACAACTCACAGCTGCCTGGGATTTACTCTGAGAACGTCAAGAGGGGCATTCTTTGGGAGACTCTTGACTTTATTGAAGGAAAAAAGTCCTTTGGGGATCTGTCTTCGAACTTGGACGACCATAGTGTACCAGCTCATATCATGAGTGCTGTATATGTCTCGCATATCCGACGTACTCAATCGCTGAATCCTGTGGTGAATATTGATCTCACGTATAATGGTGATGTGAGCCCGAGTAAGTTACTCAATAATCCAAAGTAGTCAGATAATTAACGATGAACGTCAGACTTCGGCTCGGCCAAAGCTAGAATACGAAATGCCCCTAGCAGAGCAGCGACGCCACCCAGTTTGGTTTCTGCAACTCCGCCCCTGGTAGACGCTGGTTTATTGGAGAAGAAGGTAGCTTTGCACACTGAAGTCATGGTTTTCAATGGGGTTTCGACTCCAGGACAATTTAGCGATTAGATCTACGATGTTCTCCGTGGTTAACAGGGTCTGCTGTCGTGCCATTAACTTTCTTCAATAAAGCCTTTGAACTCGTAGCAATTTGTCTCTTTGAAATTATCATACAGATTGGAAACTGATGGTCGTACAGCCTTCTACTAATATTTTCTAAGTCATATTCATCATTTATTCCTGTTTCTTTCGCCGTCCCTTGTAGATTGATGTCAGAAAGACAAGTGGCAGTTTGCTTGATTACTTCTGCTACGTCTAATATACTGCCTAATGTCATGTTTCGAGGTGAGCCATGATATCATTGAATGATTAAGGTATGATAATATGAACTTACTGTCTACAAGCGATAGATTCTACTCTCAAAGGGGACTTTGGTTACCGAGGGAACTAACGTGCATGCCTTCGGGTGAGCAGCTTGAATCAAAATGCGTGATGCGACTGTAAGAAAATATTGCGCCAATATCATAGGCACGCCAAGTGTGACAGGGTAGGGCTGGATCTCTGCACCTTGCGAGACCAGGTCTTGGCAATTGCTTAATTAAACTACGGAGTACAGAGAGAAAAGACCCTCAACGGACACTTGACTGTATTTGGACAGACAACGGGACCACCTTCCTGAAGCCGTACCCGTCCTCCCTCCTCTCCTCCCCACCACACCCCCTTGTCAGCAATCATCCTTTTACCAACCTGTTTCTACGGAGTAAGTTTACACACCCTCTTCCCTCCCATTTGCGTCATCCTCCGCTGCTCGTTTGACCAGTCACAAAAGCATGATTGAAGATGATTTATCTGATGTTTGTACGGACTTGGTTCACTCCACACTTCGTGCTGTGTTTTGTGGCGAGCATGCTCGAATGCTGATGTATTTGTCACATTCGTATCCACCACACACGGCAACAGGGTAACGCGTGGCGTGGGGGTAGAACTTTTGTAATTGAGTGATCGGCCAAAGAAAATCATCCGGACAATTGAGGGGTCGCCAGTATCTTTCCAACGACTTGATAAAGTGCGGTAAGCTTACAGCTTCCGTGGCTCGTTGGATGCCTGGACAGACAAAGATTCCGCGAATGCACGGGAACAGGGGCCTTGCAGTGGTCGGAGGGTGGTTGTACTTCGTAAAAGCAACATTGAAATGCAAGTGATATTTGATCAATCACTGGTATCTGGGGTGGGATTCCGGGCCATGCATGACTTGGTTGGACAATTCACTCCATGAGCGAGGATATACGGAGTAGCCTAGACTCCAAAAACCCCCATGAGCTGGGGTCATTGTACCGCATGGGAATATTCTGGCCTACAATCGATGTCAACCCCAATTGATAACTTGTATCCCTGCCCACCCATTTCCATCATTGTTAATCTTATTACTGTCTACAGCCCATTTATCTCGCTTAACTATTCCTATTAAAGCATTTTTTTTTCATCCCATAATATAAACATAATGTCTGAGAACAACGATAACTGGGCGTCAATCTCAGACCCGAAAAGCCGGAAACGGGTTCAGAACCGTCTTGCTCAGAGAACCTATCGTATGCTTTACTTTGGCTTTCACACTCCCCCGATGAGTATCCCGCTAATAATAGCGTAGGCAAAAATCTCCGAAGCCGAATTGAAGATCTGGAGCGCCAGCTGGCTGAGCGATCCACGAATGATCAGCACCCATTATCAACTCCTCCCGTCAACACCCCAGTCTCGAATATTGGGAGTGAAAATTCACCATTTTCCCAGATGGATAGTTTAGTGTTAAGCCAGGCTGTCTTGCAAGGGTCGTCCCTCTTTTTGGACCAACAAGAGGCGACTCTTCCTTTGCATGAAGATGTGAGCCAAAGCCTAACACAAAGTAAGAAATACACTCCGGGCATTCTGGCCATTGTGAATAATTATCAAAATAACTAACACACGAATAGCCAAATTGAATAGTGCGGGAATGCCCTCTGGCATGGTGCTGGATCCTCAACTTCATTCACAAGATAACTCGGGCTATCGCCATCGCGATTTCATGTATGATATGTCCTGGGATGCCAATTACGCCTCGCCTAGCACTAGCACTCCTTCCAAGGAAGGGTCCTATTCTATCGAATCAAATGATAAATCTTCTCTTGATAAAGAAACTCAGAAGAGACAAGAACAAGGAAATCAACCGGGCAAAACACCTACAGAGAAATTAACCCATATTCTAGATATTATCTACAGTTCTGGTTTCGACGGCCTGGATACCATAATGACTAGATATTACACGGAAGACTTCCGCACATCTCCCAGACTGGCTAGTCTTCAACACCTAAGTCGAAATCGAAAACTGCCCGTCTTCCTTTCAGAACTGAGAGAAAGGGCCAACACTTGGACAGAATGGGAAGCACAAGGCTACAAAGGAGAGACGATGCGATCGGCCGAAGCAATAGTTGCACGGGAAAGGGAAAATCTTATATCATCCCAAACTGCCCAAAGGTTTTCCAAGGAATGTGAGAAATGCACCTCTGGGCGGGTTACAGGAGACAAGTCTCTCGACTCGGCAGATCTGGTAGATTTTTTCCAAAAGGAGGTGAGTCAATTATCTCAACAGTCCAGCGACGACCACGCCTGACATTTTTACCCCCCCCCCAGTCACCATATCTGTGGACATTGGTCACTTCTTTAACAACGGAACGTGGATACCCAGAGACACAGGAGGATTTACATCCGTCGCTGGCGCTGATGATAATACTAAGTTGTCCGAAGGTCATGTCATGTGAAAAGATTCGAGAGATGCTTAAAATCTGCGTTGGTGGAGAGAATTAGATCATGAAAATAAAACATGTTGAGTAGCAAGAAGGCTTAAAGGAAACGAGCCGTCCTATCTTTGTACTCGACCACAAAGCTCTTCACAAAGTTCTCCCTACAGCGATCGTAGCCATGTTAGGGGATGGCGCTCCACAGACTTCCTTTGTCGCTGATCTCCGGCGCCTTCCAGCCTCCTTCCGGAGAAGATCAGCGTCACCCCAGCCACTGAACCAAGCTATGATTCGGGCCAACATTGCCGGATCCCTCATTCAACTGTTCCATTACATGGTTGAATACCGCCTGAAATATGGCTACATCAGCACAGGCGAAGGCCTCATTCTCCTCCATTTAAACCCAGACAACCCAACCACCATGTATTATCATCTTACCATTCCCAAAATTGACGTTACACTTCCCACTATTCCCAACGATATCGAAGAATGCCATCGCATTGCGCAAGAGAACCAAGAGGCTCTGTCCAAAACCGCTATTGCCAAAATCTTGACTCTGGCAGCTCTTTCTTTTCCAGAGCCCATGCAAGATAATACAATCGCTGTTACTGATCTGAAAAGGTGGCCCGAGGCCTATGAAGGCATGTACTCTTCCGTGGCATTCCTACCAAAGTGCCTCCCTAACATGGCGGAACGATACACTCCAAGAATCCCTTCAATGGGAGAGCCTAGAGGCACATAGATGAATAGAAGGAAGATCAAGCGGCGAGAGGGGAAAATCACGTAAAATGACGCAAAAAGTTGTGCATTGAAAAGATTGTCAAAAGAGTTGTCTGATATGAAAAGAAATGAAAGAAATGAAAAATCTTCCTCCACTGCTTCATCCTTGGTATGCCTAAGTCACTTACGATGTAATTCTAACATATAATTTCAAACACAGGGCAATATTGGCACATGCCAACACACGTCACTATGGGATAGCCGTGGTGGCTAATACGCAGAGCAACCTCTGCCCTAACGATCCGGCTGATGTGAAGTGCTGCTTTGGGCCTTGCGACAATGGCAATGGATTGCCGTCACACCAGTACCGGATACGCTAAGGGATTCAAGTCGTAAGTTACACAGGCTCACACTTACCATTTACCAGTGAAGTACAATTCGGGGCTGATCAATATTACTTTTGCAGAGGCCTTTGCCCTGGACGTGACAACTACAAGGTATGTACACTGAAACTTCAGGGACACGATGTGGTCACTAACATGTGGGACAGACAGTGCTGACCATTCTAGATACCACGGTTTAAACCTTCCGACGAAATTCATTCAGAACTGAGCTCCAGATGCATTTATTAGAAGTTCCCCAATCTAGAAATACATAAACTCGTTTAGCTCAACTGGTAAATCTCCATCCGGTTCACTTGGAAGTACACATCCTTGAAAGCACTCGGGTTATTGGCCACATAGTCGTTGCAAGTTGTGCCCGTAGAAGCCGCACAGGTCTGGCCCCAGATACTATCAATGCTGACAGGGTTACCGCAGAATGCAATGTTCATAATGATGTTCATAGGTCCAAAGGCGTCGTTCAGATCGCTGCAGGTATCTGTCGTCAATTGGATGTTGGGGGTGGGCCAATCTGCGGGGACGGGAGATTTTGCTAGAAGGTCGGCCGGTTCGGCGCCTGGGGCAAAGGACCAGACCTTGACGTGCCAAGCGGTCCATTCAAGAGCATCTACACTTGTTAGCGACGGTTCAATTTCGCAGGACTGCACCGGAATGGAAACATACAGGTGCCGCCAGTTGGCTGCGCCCAGAACCCATCATTCTCATCAATTCCACAACCGATATTCTGAGGCGAGTAGCACTGCGTTGAGACAATCGGTTCGGCGCTGTCGAGCGGTTCGGAGTCCAGCGCACAGGTGGGGTATTGAGAAGAGGTATGGAAGGTAATTCGATTGTTGGTCGCCATGTTCCAGTTTTCAAAGATGTCGAACTCGCCGAGATTGTCGTGACTGTACATCCAGAACGCAGGCCACGCACCGCATGTTGGCTTCGGGAAGTGTGTAAAGTATGTCACGAAGAGACCGTATTGGTATTTCTGGGCGGATTCGATGCGCACACTGTTTCGGCCCAGTGGCGCATTGTTTTTGTAGTCGACGCCGACTCGGAAATCGGTTCCCTGGCTCGTTTGGATTGTCGAGACGAGGCCAGTGTTCAGGGCTTCGGCTGCGCTCACGTAGTTTAGGAAACCCCAGTTACCTGGGTCGGACCCCTATTCACAAAAGCGCACGTTAGTTCTCACCATTTCGCCATTCGGATTTGATTCTCCATTTGAACAGGAATTCAAAAATTGCGCAGGCTTTTGACATACAGAGTAAAAGTTAAACTTGGTGAGGTAGTTTGAATGATCGAACGTGTCGATAAGAGAGTATCCGTTGCCCATTGTGAAGTAGGTATCAGACCAAGACTTGAAACGTGTATTAATATAATAGTTCAGTAGTATTAAGAAAGAAAACAGAACAAGAGCAAGAAACTAAACGAATGACTGTTAACCTTGGTGAATCAAAGGTTGGACGTTTCGAGAAGTCAAGACCAGAACCTCCTGGGGAAAAAAGAAGAGATAAAGCAAAAGATGGGCTTGGCCCCCTCTTTTTAATTGCCTTCACACCTGGACTTTTCTATCTAGATTAGACTAGGTCGTCTGTTCATTTTGGGGAACGGACGATAGTACCACCTTTGGCCAGCCCTTCAAGGCGAGTCCGAGCCACGGTTAGAAGGTGGCTAGGGTCCTAACACGAGGTCTTGGACAGTATTTTTGACAAGCCAATATCCGCATCCGGCTAGCCAGGCAGACGCGAGTGGGGAAATATTGGCTGAACTTTTCCTTATCGAGGGACAAGAGTAAATTCGCCTAGAGAAACCCCTGTCCGTGCTCAGTTGAGCATATGGGTCTACCCGGATTTTTACTCATCCTACGCGTCCTGTTTGCGTATTTAGTAAAGGGCCCCCTAGTTGGCGGGCGAGCTTGTCTGTTATCCTTGCTTTCTATGGAGTACTAGAAAGGGGCAAGCGATCAATAAGAATGCTACCTGGACAGTTTAGCGGGCGTAATCATTGCACTTGACTAATTTTAGTACCAATCGAGGTCTTTTTCCTTTGTCTGAATACTCGGTACGCCGTGCTTCGTATTACAGAGTAGTAGTTTAGTTTGTTTTCTTTCACATGAAAAAGGGGCTTCAAACGGCGCGAGAACTAAAGTGGTTCAGGGGTTTTATATCTCTATTTCAGTGTCTCGCAAAACCTACGATGCCAAAAGCTTTCTGTCCACGCTACATCGTTGTTCTAACCAGCGCGTAAACTTGAGAACAGGCACATCCACGGCTCTAAAGAATAAATCAGACACCCACAAAACCACGCACTGCAAAAGAAAAACCTCGTAAACATTGGCAACGAGCCGGTTCAAATGGCCGGACCTCTCTGATCCAAAAATAGCCGACACGTGGCCTGAGATTCCGCCTTCCAGGGCCATGATGAAGGGGTAGTGGACACAGTAGAGGGAGTAAGAAATGTCCCCTAAATAGAGAGTCGAGGGCCGTGTGAATATCCGCTGTAGCCACGGCATTCGGAAAACACACGCGACGAAGCCAAAACTAGCGAGCGCAAGGGACCTGTTCCTCCCGACGGTTGCATTCATTCGTCGGAGAATCGGCTCTTTCTCGAGGCTCATCGAAGGCCAGCCGAAAACGTAAAGAGAAGCCAAAAGCAGTAAACCCCAAAATCCTTTCTGGAAAGCTGGCTGTACCTCGTGTTCAGGGCGGGTCTCTTTGCCCCTTTTCGTCCGTGTATCCAATTCCAGCACCTCGTTTTCGCGTTCCTTGCTCTCTTCCAATTCCGCGAGTAGCATTCCGCCGACAAAAGAAAAGAAGCCGACGTGGTCGTAGTACAAGGCGAAACTCATGAGTCCCGCGAGACATCGCATCCTTCCAACGGCGGAGAAGCGCCACACGCCGAGAATTACGACGAATAAGGCCAGCGCGCAGGTGAATTCGACAGGTATCGTCCACAAATGGCGAAGTATTGGGACCATGTTTCCATCAATCGTCCAGACTGATTTGAAAATTATGTTGAGGATAGAGCGAAGATGCAGCGCATACCCCAAGAGCCCCGGCGCTGAGTGTTGAATGTGGAAGAATCCGATCAAGTCCATGCATTCAAAGAGCATGATACCCACGATGCAGGGAATGAACAACCGAAACATGCGGCGAAAAATCGCCGATGACAGATTTTCCATGAGTGCGCCTTGGAGCGCATACCTCTTTGACAAACTAGGCTCCGAATGAATGCGCCGAATGATTTGCACAGATTTCAACGAGAGTACGTAGCCTGAAATCACAAAGAACAATGCGACGCCCGTTCCCCCGGCGAAGAAGACACGAAAAATCGGCAATTGCGCAGGGCTCGTAAAGTCTTGCGGGTTTTCGCCTTCTTTGAACGGACCGCGGGAGTACGGACGCGCATACGAGTATTTCGTGCGGCTCATTTGATGAAGGCAGGAGACCATTACGGCCATTATGCCGCGCATGCCATCGAGGAAGGAGGTTTTTCGCAATTGGCGCTTTTGATTGCGGCTGGAAGCCGTGAAGAATGTGGGAATGAGAAACGTGAGTATTGAGGCAGCCGTTGTGCGTCGTGATGCATAACTCATTGGGCGAGAGGTTTTCTCACTCGCTGGTTTGAAGCGAGGATCTGGCTGGAAGGAGCCATTTTGAAGTCCGGGAGACGATTGATGCGTCCTTGGTAGTAACGAGCTGCGATACAGTTAGAAATCTTTCAAATAAATTGTTATTGCTTGGCTTCTTGCTTTGGGATCTTACTCGTCAATCATAGTCGAGGACAACGGTGGTCCTGTTACGTTTAGGATTTTCTGTGAACGTTATTAGTTGATGTCTTGTGGAAGATGCGAAGACTTGGCTACGATTTACCTCTAAATAATCTGACAGGGGTGTCGGAATGCCACTATCAGGGCGCTAAGATCTTTCTGGTGGTATGGTGGGTGTATGGTCACCGTAATGGTTCGAAATATTGGACCGTTTTGGAATGAGGATGATTGCCTAACATGTAATAATAAGCACACACCATTAACACGACGTGATCATCTACAAAAGCTTGACACGGAATTGGAGATTTAGAATAATTAAAATGGCACTGGGAATATATGCATTAATGCTATACTACACTAACCGTCATCACATTTATTGGCACTGCTTAATGATGATGGAAGGAGCCTGTTCATTTCGTTAAGTCATTGATCAGAAAGTAGAACGGGGAGACGCGGGGACTAGTTTCTTACCTTCTCGCCAATGGCGAAAGCAGTGGTCATGGTGTGGGTTCCGGGAAGGAGAGGAGCAATTGGAACGTCGGCAACTCGAAAATTCTTGACGTCGTAGACCTTAAGGCTCGAGTTAACGACACCTCCCTTCTCGCGGGGCATCATGGCAGTAGTGCAGCAAGGATGCACGAGAGACCGGATGACGAAGCCGCGGAGGTACGAGATGATGTCGGCCTTGCTGGTAAGGCCGGCACCGGGGGGGCGACCCCGGTGGCGTTGATGGCACGGAAAGTGCCAGTCTTGCAGATCTTGCGAAAGTAGTCAACGTAGCTGGCGGGAATCTCCAAATCGGCAGGGTTAGAACCGGAACGGCAGTCGACGAAGGGGTGTCATCGTGGTTGTTGGGGTCAATGTGGACGGCACCACGGCAAGTGGGCTTGACAAGGACACCAGTCGAGGGAAGAGCGACGAACGGAATCTCAAGAATGGGCTACTCGGTGTGCTCAACAGTCTTGGCGAGAATCTCAAGCTGAGTCAAGTAGCCGGCCTTAACCTCGGGGGGCAGTGTCAGCGAGGGGGTAGCCGGTAGCCGAACCGTCCTTGATCTGCTTGCGGATCAAGGCAGCAATGCTCTTGTACTGCGAGGGGGGGACGTCACGCAGAGGGAGGTAGATAGCCCTGTTGCCCATGGCAAGAGTGTAAGGGCCCTTGGCGAGGGTCTGGCGGAAGTTAGCTACGGATTGAAGGACTGTTGGTTCGCTCCTCTCGACGGGTTGTGTCGGTGCCTGTGCTGGTTGATTAGCTGGTGCCGATGGTAGTTTCTGTTCATCGTCTTAGGCCGCTCAGACATTTTCGTTTTGTTTCGTTTCGTTTTGTTTTTCATTTATATCCTATTACTGAATTATTTATCCTAAACAAAGAGAGAAAGGTGGAAGCAAAAAAGTCGTTTATTCTATTCGTTGAACCTTCTATTCGTTGAACCATCTCCCTGATCATTGTGAAACACCACAGTAAGCGGGTAAAACCCCTCAGACGTAATTTCCAAGAATTCTTTCAATCGAGTCATTAAACATAGCCAGCCATCGTCTTCAACACACCATCCTTGGTAATCCCCTCGAGGGCAGTAGTGACCTCGGCCACAAAACGCTTGTCGGTGCGCAAGTCGTCACCGAAAAGGTTGGCAATGCTCAACAGCGAAGCCGGATCCGTGCCGCCAGCACGGGCCTTCTCCTGCAACTCCTCGCGCATGGGATCGTCGACCTCGAATTCCTTGCCGTTGTCATCGACGCCAAGGACGTAGTGGAACCAGGCAGCCAAGACGAAGCACAGACGGCGGAATGGGCCCGTGACCCAGATGGCCTCGGCGATGGACGGCATGATGAACTTGGGGATCTTGCCGGATCCGCCGAGGCAGATGCGCGGAAGCTGGTCCATGATTGTGGGGTTCGAGAAGCGCTCGATGAGGGTGTCGCAGTAGGCGTTGATATCGACGCCGGGGATCTCGGGGAGGAGCGGCTGGACCTCCTCGTGCATCATGCCGCACACAAAGTCGTGGAAAATGGAGTTGCTCATGACCTCGTGCACGTACTCGAAGCCGGCAAGCTGTCCGGCGTATCCGAGGGCCGAGTGGCTTCCGTTGAGGAGTCGGAGCTTGTGCTTCTCAAATTTCTCCACCTCGGCGACGTTGGGGACGACCTGGACACCGACCTTTTCAAAGGGCGGGCGGCCGTTGCAAAAGTTGTCTTCGAGCACCCACTGCATAAAGGGCTCTGTCATGACGGGCCAGGCATCGTCGAGGCCGAGGCTCTCAGTGGTGGCGGCCTTGTCGGCGGGCTTGGTTTGGGGCGTGATGCGGTCGACCATGGAGTTGGGGAAGGACACGTTGGCGGCGATCCAATCGGCAACCTCGGGATCACGGAGACGCGCATAGGCCTCGAGCATGGAGCCTGTGACGGAACCGTTGCCGTGCATGTTGTCGCAAGAAAGCACGGTAAAGGGCTTGAGACCCTGGGCGCGACGGCGCGCGAGGGCAAGGTATAGGAAGCCGTAGGTAGTGTGGGGGATGTCGGCGTTGGCGGGGTCGAGGTCGCGTTGGATCTCCGGGTCGTGGACCATGAGCTCGTGAGTGTGTTCGTCGTAGTAGTAGCCCGTCTCGGTAATGGTCATGGAGACGATGCGGGTGTCGGGGTGAGCCATCTTGGCAATGACGGCTTCGCGGTCGTCAGGGGCGAAAAGGTAGGAGTTGATGCTTCCCACGACGTGGGCTTCGATACCCTTGGCTGATCGCTCAACGACGGTGTAAAGGTGGTCTTGGGAGCCCAATGCGTCGCGCATGGCGGCATCAAAGGGCTGCAGACCAACACCGCAAATGGCGTAGTCGGTGACATTGTGGTTTTGCATGAGGCGGTCGATGTAGACTGCTAGATGGGCACGGTGGAAGCCACCGACACCAATGTGCACGATGCCCTCCTTGACAGCTCCATGACGAGCATAGGTAGGGACGCCAATTGGGTTGTCTTTGTGAAGGGATGCGATGGTGTTGAGGTTCTCGGAGCTTAGCTTGATGGCCATATTGAGTATCGTGGGCCAGGCAGGGGAGGGGGGGGGGGGTGGTGAAAGGGGGTGGTGTGGTGAGGGGGGAAGGAAATTGGTGGTGTCGTGTTGGTGTGGGCGGGGTTGAGGGGCAGAAAGATGGGACGGAATTCAGTTGGGAGGAAGGGAGAGAAAGAAAACGGCCCCTAAATAGAGGGTTTTCAGGGTCATAACTCTCCAACCATACTCCGTACGTGTACACGTAAAAGGGGCTGGTGGAGTCATGGCATGGTCACAAGGAGAGAAGGAAAAAAAAAATAACTCAGCACACAAAAAAAAAGGCAGGGCTGTAAACCTTGTCTCAACTAGGGTTTAGACTCTTAGGCGAACATGCCGTTTTATTACTGATGAGTTTCTACATAGCATTGGGAGAATCTCGTCACGCACATGTCACGGCGGAGAATAAAGACGGCCCAAAAACGAGTGTAAATTGGAGAAATGGTTGGTACCTTGATATTCCCAGATGCAGACCCCTATTTTTATTCTCCGTACCTATCAAACACTCCGTACATATTGCATATGCGGAGTGCAAGAGTGGGGGTGGGGAACTGGACCCCTGCATAATGAAGCCATCGTGACCTCTTGATTTTTTACCTGGATAGCTTCCAGCTGCAGGTTGCAACCGTATTGACTGGAAAGTCTGTGCATCCTTCGTCCTTTCAAGCAATGAGAATGAGCGGTATAATTGAGAAGATGCAGAAGAGAGTGCACCTGTGCGACCGGGGTAGACTTGAGGTTGAGGGATTTTAGTCGAGGCTGACGATGATTGTGCACCTGACCCTAACCCCAAACATGACAGGTCACGAAGCTTCACATAAGCTCATCAAGCTTTTCAAATAAATCCCTCAACAAGCCCTATTTACGGGAGAGACCTTTGAAGTAATCCTTCGCACTCCAGACTCTATCCCTGACAGGCTGTGCGCTGCGCATCCTCCACTCGAACTCGAAGGAGGGGGCAGCCAAGTGTGCCAACGAATAACTACATACTCCGTAGAACAACGCGAGCTATGCATTACTATTAATGGGGCCAATTTGAGCCTTTTCACAACAGCTCAGGGGGTCCGATAGGGTAGCTCGGCAGCAAGCTTCAAAGCGACAGGGGGGATCCAACGGGGATTGACACCTCCTTGCCTCCTTTTCCCGCCCAGCTAACGAAAGGGGAAAAAAGAAGAAAAAAGGGCAAGAAAGGGCAAAAAAAATACGAACACAAGAAAGCAGTGAAGATCTTGAGCCTTACAACATCATCGAACAAACTAACACGCCAAACCGACTGTCTGCGGGCATTAACTGGTGTCCGAATAATTTTGCCGATTCCCTTGGTTCGGGCCTCTGCACTCCATCTCGAGCTCCATGGTTTCTGGGAATCGCGATGATCTTGTCCAGGATGGTGGGATATTTGTGCTGAGTAGATATTTATAGATACATAGTAGGATCTCTCTTTCCTACCTCGTTCTTTAAAGGCTGTACTTTTCTCGCTTCAATTGATGTAAATTATTTGCATGATTGTTCTGGTTGTGTATTAAGTTTGATTATGATATGAATGAAACAATTAACACGGAAAGAAAAGACAAAAAAGACCCAAAAAAAAGAAGACAGAATAAAAGACAAAAAGAATATTCCCAAGCTCCCACGGCCTAACCCGGGGAAGAAAGAATCCTACAGAAAAATACTCGTTGTAAATCGCTTCGTGGCCCCAATCTCACACGTTCCATTACTTATACATAATTGCATCCAATGCTCAACGATGCTGTCACCATCTTCCGCCTGTCTGATGCGTTTGCTCAGGGTACTGCGGCGGAGATGCCCCAGCATACGTCTCCTTCGTACCGTATTGCTGAGGATAATACTGCTGCTGTCCATTGTACGCATTCGGCTGTCCGTATTCGACTTGCGACGGTGTAGCAGCAGCGTTTTGTCTCTGCATCTTCTTGCGTTTGGATCGTCGGCAGCAGATGCAGATGCACGCGAGAAGACTGAGGAGAAGTAGTCCTCCTATCACGGAACCCACGATGACTCCGATTTTCGCGGCTCTTCGGAGGCCGTGGTGGCGGTGGTTGTTGTAATAGTAGGGCGACGTAGCTCTTAGGACGAGGGAGGCGACATTTTGCGAGATTTCGCTGGCAAGCATTGTTGCGATTTCGTCTTTGATTTTTGCAATAAAATGGGCAGAATTAGGTCTGGGTGGCTGATCAAGTGTGGTGAACTAAGCGTTGAGGATTATTTCCAGGTGCACAATAGAGAGATCAATTGGCGAGACAATAGTTCATAAAATAGATAAAGACGAGGAAAGGCAAACGCAAGCAACTCCGTCAAGTTATAAAATATTGCCTCCCATCATTTCATCATCGTGCAACGTCAGTTTGACGTGAACAACTCTTCAATCAAGCTCTCGCCGCGAAGTGGATTCGTCATCTACATAGCAATCTTGGCCTCTTCATCGTTATGATCGACGATTGAGTTTGCCACTTACCGGCACCGTCGTTCCCTTAGTTCTTGGTTTCCTAAAATAGGTTTTCTGTTTTGGTCTTGATAACTTGATCCCTACGTTTTAAGGGCTTGACTTGAGCTGAAGCTAGGCGCGATGACGACTATTTAAGCTTGATGAATGTTTTGCTGCCAAGTGGATTGGTCATTGCTTTGCATTCTCAAGAATCTAGTTCCACTTTTATTTTCTGCTTTGGGCTTGACTACTTGATTCTTACCTCTTAAGGCCTTGACTTGGCTGGCCTGAAGCTGGGCGCGATGACGCTTATTTAAGCTAGCTGAATGTCTTTCTGCGAAGTGGATTGGTCATTTCTTTGCATTCTTGAGAATCTAAAAAAGCTTAGCCTGCTGAATTGACCCCTTAGTAAATGTTCCAAACAAGCGCAAAGGTCTGTCCGCCAGCCGACAAGACATTGTGGCCCCGCACAATCACATTGACATCGCCCGGCGGGACACTCTCCCAGACAACTTGCTCCACGTTATTCTTGCGATCAAATGGCTCCAACTGGTGTTCTTCATTCGACGCGGCGCTCTCTTCAGTGTCGCGCTGCTCCGTAGTCTTTCCAGGGAATTCTTGATTGCCCTGGTTGCCGTGCCTTTCGACCGTTCCGTCTGCAGATTGGACGATGAGGTCTAAATCGTTCTGTAGTTTTTCTCCGCTGGGGTCTGTCCAGACGAGGGTTACCTTGAGAGAGCGAGTTGGGCCGCCGGTAGTGCTGGTTGGAAGAGTGACTTGGAACTCTTCAAATGTATCAAGTCCTTCTCCGGGAATCTCATCTCTGAAGCCGCTGAGGCCGTCTTTGGTACGCTTGACTTTGGTGATGGCATCGAGCTCGGCTGGGATTACGATGCTATTCGCAACGTCGACTCGGCCCCAGCCACTGGAATTGTTGGGGCTCTTTCCGGCCTCGCTTGGGGAATATTGGCCAAGCAATTCCACGGCACCGTTGATGAGAAGAGCCTTGATCAATGCGGCGCTGGGATTTTCCGTGCCGTTTTTTACGAGTGATTCGCGGAGGACGGCGCAGCATCCGGCCACGAGGGGCGTAGCCATGGATGTGCCACCCATGTAGTCAAAGTTCGTATCCGGGCTAGTTCCCCAGCCCCTTGTAGGAGTAACACCCGGAGCCTGGCTGCGAGTAGAAAGGATGCAGGTGCCCGGTGCCACGACATCAGGCTTAATCCGACCTTCGAGGGTCGGGCCTCGAGAGGAAAAGGCGGCCATTCCGTGAGCGTTGTTTGCGATGTTATCCGAAGCGATCGGATTCTTTGGATAGCCAAATTGGGAGTATTTGCCGTTTTGATCAGGGCGAATGGATTCCGAGGCGCCGACCGAGATGCAATTCTTTGCTGAGGCCTGTGACATGACCTGGGCTTTGTCAACGACTCCATCACTCGGTTTGACGTCCATGCCATCGTTTCCGGCGGCAAAGAGAATCACCATGTCGCGCTTAGTATGGACAAAGTCGTCAATGGCTTTCGAGCTACTATCGTAGCGCATCTGGTACCATGGGTTGGGGGCTGATCCCCAGCTGTTCGTGTGAATACGCGCTTTGTGTTCATCGTAGGGAGCTATGAACAACTCCCTCAAGTCGCTCGGGATTCCACTCAGGTATCCGCGGCCATCGAGGAGGGATTGCATGACAAGAGTGGCCTTTGGCGCAGCTCCTTGGATGCGGCCTCCGAGCGCAGGAGAGTTCCCATCGCCAAGAACAGATCCGCAAACATGGGTACCATGGCCATCCGGATCCGAAGACTTTCCATTTGGACCCTTGCGTCCCAATGCATAAAGATGCTTGACGCGAACCTTGTTTCCGTCCTTGAAGGCTGCAGGGACATCAGCCGGGGCCAATGACCCCTTGTCAAACCCGGTGTCCGAGACACAGACGACTTCACCCTCGCCCGTGAATGGAGTACCGGTGACGGGGTCAAGTGTATCGGGCAATCGCAAAATGTTGCGCGCCACGTTATTGTGAAGCTTCAATGGTGCAACGTTGTAAATGCCCTTGACGGCATCGATCTCGGCAATGTCACCGAGGTATCGCTGTTGCACAGTGAGACGAGCCTTGCTGTCTTGGATAACAATGAATTCGGGGTCCAAATGGGCGGACACTGCGATTTCCTTGGCAAGCTCCTTTGTGGCATCAACATCCTGGTGGAATTCAATGTCGACGGTCACGGTGGCGGATGTCTGTGCTGGCTCTGGGAGAAGAGGGTTCGTGCTTGTCGAGGCGGCGGGGACATGCTTGAGGTGGGAGTCGATGACAAAGTGAGGTTGGTAGACGTTTGCGTACGTGACAAAGGGTAACTCGCGGATAGCCGTCAGATCCTATGACGAAGTGTCAATGGTTGCCAATGCGTAATCGAAGGGACGGTAAGAGAAGTAGACTTGCCTCGTCTTTGTAACCGCAGAGATAGGTATTCTCAGAAACCTTCTCTTGAATGTTGACATGTTGGTCGGCGAGACGTCCCTTGACGTCCTTGGTCAAAGGTTTGTTGGTCTGAATGAGAATGTAGTCCGAGTCACGGGCCGACTCCTGAACAAGACCGAAGGTGCGGAGGAAGGGGGCTTGAGGATCGAGGGAATTTCCGTTGATAGTGATGACAGGCATTGCTTCTTAGATAGCAACTTGTTGCCTTGATGAAGAAAACTATAGTCAAGATAGAAAGAAGACGGCAATGATAGATCGAAGTGTTATATTTGATAAATATTTGCTTGTCTTTGAATAAGATTCTGAAAAGACAATGGGAAAAGGAAATGCAATGGAGCTGAAAGCCCTCGACTTTTATATTTAACTTGATACTCTCTTTACGAGTGCAAGCTACCCCTCACTCCTTTCTTCCCCCCCCTCGCATGGACGACAAAGAGCTGCGCGACACATGCCCTTCTGGGATGTCGCCCGTCCTCTGCATGTCATTTCATCATCCACGATCATTGTCATGAAAGAAATCAGGCCAGATTCCGGCAACATTTTGCTTTTTTTTAGTGAAAGCCACTTCGCAACTCTTACCCTTCCAATCCTAAGTCGTCGCAAGGGCTTCCCCTTCAGGGCAGCTGAACGTGGTGTGTGATCGAACGTGTTTATCATACAGGTTAACTGTTGCTTGGAACATCGAAGGGGGCGGGGAAAAGGATGGCGCCACTGCGCAAGTTGTTTTTCTTTTTTGTTCTCCCATTCCTCTTCAGGTGGTTGACCGAAAGACCAAGGTCTTTGAAGAAGGGGTTGATAAAACTGCAAGTAGCCCAGCAGGGTGAGATGTGATAGGAGAATGGTGAATGGAAGGATAGGGATAGAAAACGTGTACTTTGGGTTTGGATAGCGATCCAATCATATGGCTACTTTGAGGAATAGTTTCAAGCCACACAGAGCTGAACACTGCTGGTCAAAGGGGGGATGGATATTGAGAGGGTCGGTGAGCGCGATTTTCCGTGCACAGAACGTCCCCAAATTGCAAACACAGTTTGTAATCACGAGACGCTGCAGACACCATATCGAAGCAAGGGATGGTTCTCCCTTGGGTTTCCATTCATGTTTATCATTCAGGAAAGAAGTCGAGCTTTGAAATGACCTCCATTGGCTACGGCCCGAATAGGATGGATGGAGGCTGGGATGGATAGCAGACAGCTCGACTAAAAATTGTTTCATGATGGTAGACAGGACCCCAAAAGAACTAGATGTTTGAGAATGAGCTAATAGTTCTCCCCCACCATTTCGTCCTGTTCGATGTGAGACTCCCCGCCAATATGGAAATGCATGAGGAGAGTGTTGGAATTCTACAATCTTCCCCCCCCCCTTTTTTTTTTTTATGGGTGTGGTGGTCCCGTGGGGCTGTATTGGATCGCTAGGAGACGCTTTATTACAACGCTGTGGGGCGCTATATCGCCTTGTATTTTAAGCTAGCGAGGCGCAGTAAGACGCTATATCACAGCGCTGTTGGGCGCTCTATGAAGTCGCTATGGGCCCCTGAGGGGTCCTGTATTTTAGGGCTGCGAAGCGCTGTTAATCGCTGTATGATAGCGCTATGAGCCCCTGAAGTATTGGAGGCATGCTCTAGCAACTAGGCACTGTGGCACCATATCCCCCCCGGTAATTTCCATAATAGGATAAATATCATATCGCAACTTTTGAGACAACCCAACCTTCAAATCGTTATCTAAGTTTGTGCATCCTACAAAGAGAGGCCACTTTTTGTTCCACGGCCTCTTGATAACCCGACATGTTCACGATCCTGGTCATGGGTAATTAAAGAAGGCCCGCTAGATATCAAGACCCTCCGTGATTTATTTTCGATGCTGGAAAGGTATTCTCTGCTACAGCGACATCACAAGAATTACTCAATGCATCGACTTGTAAACACATGGGGACATGATAGACTCAAAGGTAACGAGCAAGCTATGAGTGCACTCTGCTCAGCAGCATCTCAGCTCCTAGAGGTCGTTGCAGCAATGCAACATTCCAAAGGTTTGCCACAAGAGAAGCTGCGACTAGCTCCACATCTCGAGGAAAATTTCAATAAGGCAAGATCGTTAGCCGCAGTCCCAGGTGATAGCGAGATCAGCTTTACCGATAGTATTGAGAGTTTTGGAAAGTTTGTGTCTAGTATTGGCCGCTGGGAGGAAGGCGAAGAGATGTTCAAAGAAGTGCTGGAGAAGAGGCAGCGGATCCTTGGTGACGAGCATCCTGATACGATGACAGCAATGAACAACCTATCCATCACACTTGGAAAGCTCAGCCAGCATCGGGATGCAGCAGCCATGAAGAGAGAAGTGCTGGAGAAGAGGAGGCAGATCCTTGGTGACGAGCATCCTGATACGATCTCAGCAATGAACAACCCAGCAACCACACTTGGAAAGCGCGGCCAATAACAGGATGCAGCAGCGATGTTTAGAGAAGTGCTGGAGAAGCGGAGGCGGATCCTTGGTGACGAGCATCCTGATACGATCTCAGCAATGAACAGCCTAGCCATCACATTTGGAGACCTCAGCCAGCATCGGGATGCAGCAGCGATGTTGAGAGAAGTGCTGGAGAAGAGAAAGCGGATCCTTGGTGACGAGCATCCTGCTACGATCAAAGCAATGAACAACCTAGCCACCACACTTGGAAACCTCGGCCAACATCGGGATGCAGCGCCAAAGAAGCAACAATTGCTCACAGGGATCCTGAATAAACTATTCCAAAGGAAGGACACTATTCAGAATAGCTAGAAAGTATCCACTTACTGCCGCCAGATAGTTTAAGAGGATCAAAAGCCTTCGGAACGAAAATGCTGAACTGCCTGAAATTTTTTTTTTTAATTCGTAGACTGACCCAGCCGCCCTTAGTATTGAGCACGGAAGCAGGTCCCTACGCCACACTGAGCCACCTGCTGTGCCACTAAAATACAGTGGGTACACACTCCCAGGTAGGTAGGTAGAGTTTATTACGCCCGGGAGAACGGATCTCATAGGGCCAGTAACTACGCTAAGCTGTTTCTTATTACCAGCAATTCTTCCAGACCACCCAAAAGAGCCCTACTCTTTTTCCCAGCTCACCACTTTTCTAGCCCCGCTTGCTTGACTGTTTGACAGGCCCGCCTCCAGGTTAGGTGCCAATTTGGGTCCGTCCGACGCCGATTTTCCACCCAGAAAGAAGGAGAGGTTTCCCATATGCTTTGTCCCACTTGCCGCATAACATCACGTACGGTATCCCATTTCGAGCATCGGAAAAGGAAGTGTTCCATCGTTTCTGGTGCGCAACCGCACGCACACATGTCTGACTCTGCGGCCCCTATCTTGCTCAGGTAACCGTTGATCCTCGCCATCCCTGTACGAAGCTGTGAAAGCACCGTGGCTTCTCGTCTGTTTAGGCTGTCATAAAGCGCTTTCGTATGCTTGCCCGGTAAGGCCCGGTCGATCCGCTTGGAGTAGCCGCCCACTCTGTCGGGTAGCTTTTGTTGCTGGCGTAGCTGCAACGCCACCAATCTGGTCTGAGTGGAGCGGGCCTGATACGGTAGCGATTTCGGCCTGCATTTTGACCTTGTTGCCCTCTGCGCTTGTCTCTTCGCCTCGTGTCCGATGTCAAGACCGTCATCTCGGGATGATATCCATACCATCTTGACCCTGTTATTTTCCTTTGTCGTTCGATGTGCTCATGGATTACTGTGCACAATTTGAATCACGACCCTTTCCCCCGCAGTTTTGGTCATTGGCCAGATTCGATTAACCCCGGGGTAGCTTGCGCTTAGTTTCATCAAGACCGATTGGCCAGGCACTATCATCGAAACACCATGAGATCCGTGTTTGTTGGCGTGTTTGCCTGGACGGCCGTGGCCAGTGCTTTTAACCTGGACGCGTACTCTTGGATTCGCGTCTCTAATTCTACTCCAGCGGCCACCATTATGTCAATACGTCTGATGGTGCTGATTCAAGACCGCTCTGGGGGAATATCCACGCCCCCGACTTTTTCGCAGTATCTTCATATTTTTGAATCATCCTCATTGTATACAGTACTTCGCCGGTGTAGTCGATATATTGTGTGCCCGCCTCAGCGTAAGCTTTGAATGTGTGTTCTCCATATTTGGTGTAAGAGTGACGGGACAGAACGTCTTTTGCGCGAGTTCGGCGAGCTCTTGGTCATTCACATTACATACTTGTACATACTTGTACATACTTGGGTTGCTTGAATTGAAAGTCCTATTAGTTTGATGCCCAGCTATTTGTCACATCGGGACTTGAGTGGACGGACCTGGAGAGACTTGATTGGGCGACTTGATTGGGGTCATTTGTCTGCCAGTTGCTTGGGCTTCTCTTCTGAGTGGCCCGCCACAACATGCTCGCAGTTAGCTCCCCAGTGTAGCCTAGACGAATAAGGATAGTAGGCTTTAGCGTACATACGTAAACACCACCAGTTGCGCCCAAGACAGCCAGATCGTACTGGAGGTTAAGCGTTTTGATTTCCATTTCTGTATTAAGTTCGGTTTCAATCCAATGGTATTTCAATATACGATTGAACAAGTCATTCAAGTGCAAAATTTCTCTATTTAAATGGTAATCATTCATGAAGAAACTGTTGATTTGTAAACTGCACCTGCAATGGATTACTCGTATCCACCATAATGGAGCAGATGAGTCGGAATTCGGACACGGTGCGATTCGGCAGATGTCCGACACAGACAAACACATTGATGGTCAGTCACTGATGGTTGCTCGTTCGCCGAGTTTGGCCGGGGTTTGAGAGCTAAGAAGCGGAAGCGCAATCTAGAAAGTCTTTTGCACTGGCATCTGTTGGCAACTGGCTGCCCACCATATTCCATTGCCCGCGCAATGCCACAACATCTTTGAGATAGAGCATTGACTATCCGACTGTGATTTGATAAATAACTAATATTCATCTTCGTGGTTTATCACGAGATCTCTCAGCTTTTAATTTGACTCATCCAAGCGATTGCGTACTACTCTGTCAATGTCTATCCAACATATGTGCTAGAGGAGACAAATTGCAAGACCTTACTTAACCTCGCATCAGATAGAGATCCAAGGGAGACCGCAGTGTGGCAACAATACGACAATTTAGCTTTACAAGGAATATTCTAACACAAGGCCGCGTGCTCTTGACGTTGTTTATCATCGCTTAAGGATCACATCATTCGGCCCACGGAAAGTGTCGTTTTGTGCTACACAATATAAATATTGAGAGTTAGAGTGGCTGAAGTTTGCTTGACTTCGTAGTCGTAAATTTCCACTCGTGTTGGTATCGTATTATTGCAGTCGTGATTGTCTTATCGCAGTAGGAACTTTTTGGCGGGAACCTTCCACGCAGATGGTGGCTTTCAGCACGTGCAAAGGCGTAAAGTGTAGAATTTTATTCCCCGCACTCGTAATATCATGAGGTAAAGAGGCTCGCAAGTAGTTTGGGAAGTCTGCCGACCAAAGGCATTCGTATATCTAGTGTCATTCTTCATAAGCGTTGGGTAGTTCGTCATCTCCGTCACCGCGCTCTTAAGGTCACCTTTTGCATCACACTTTCCCATAATCTTCTCACAAGATGCGCAATCTACTTGTCATATTCTCTTGCTTTCTGAGCTGTAGCGTAAGTCATTGAGCCCTTAAAACAATCACATTGGCATCATAGCTAACATATGCTTATCGGATCACAAACTAGGCTTTGGCGCTTGACTCTCCTATCGCAGGCTTTGGCGTCGTGGACATGCAATGGGACGTCGAGGTTTTCCCAGGTAAAATACACGCATTCAACGGCACAGTCGAAGAAGTCTTGCAACAAGCGACAGAAATAAACCCCAAGTTTAGACTCAAGATGCGCAGGAGCCCTGTTCCTGACGGCTTACAGTACAAGGGTGGCGGTGGCCCAGACGCATGTCGCATCCGTTGCGGCACCCATCAACATACTAAGAAGCTTCGAATCGAAGAAGGCATTAAGCATTTGCGGGGTCTTCAGGGTGCGCCAAGAAACGGCCCGGGTCCTCAGAACTGTGGCCGAGTCAGCTGTTCTTATAATGCTGCTATCTGGTTATGCAACGAGGTGAGTTTCCACCCACTTGTGTCCGACCTGACAATCAAGTATCACCAAGAGAAGCTAAGACTATTGCACTACAAGGACAAACATGAAAAGACCTGGAAGTCGTGGCATGTTGTCGCAGATAGTGCTCAAGCGATTCTGTCCCAGTGTGCTTCTGAAGTAGAAGACGTGTCCGGAAAATTCCACGAGGAGGGTAATTGGAACACCATCATTCGCTGGGATAAGTGTTAGTCTGGTTCTGGCTAATTGGTTGACAGCTGACCAGTTTGGGACGTTACAAGTGTCTTTGTGTAGTTGAGGAAGGTGAGGTTCATGTTGTTGTTGTTTGGTGCTGCGTGAAGAGCCTCCCAGATTCTATACTCCTGTATATAACCTACACGAATATGTCTTGTTAACCCGCGTGCCTGCTTTTCAGTTTCAATTCAAGTGACCATTTAATCGTTTTATTGTCTTCATGGGATCTGCCAGATAGTACGTGCGATTTCCCTGTGATCAGTTGTTGCTGAGAATGCTGTATGCATTGCTTACTACCTACCATTCGCGTTGGTAACACATTCGGTACCAGAAACTCTTTAACTAAAACTCAGTCACTAACTTCATGTTCAAGTTGAGAACTATGTCAACAAGTTTGGCCGAAATCCTGAGATGTAACGAACAGGCGATGGATGGGGAGCTCACGCCAATCCGACGCTTGATGACAAACCACACGGTGCGGAAATTACGTAGGGCCTCTTGTTGGATCTTTGATGTGGAGAGCTGTGGTTTATGACTGCTAAGGGGATATGCCCCGCGCATTGGATGTTGTGTCCCAAAAAGTTGTGTGGTAATGTCCCAAGGAGCCATTAAATGGGGCCCTCGATGTGAGGTAAGTGAGGGGTAAAAGATTAATAAACAACTGCAGCTTTGCCTTTGCCGGCTTTGTTATGAGAATCAAACCCTGTCCAAACCGGGATTGAATATCTTTACCTGGCTCGGTCCGACACAGGTCTATGATAACAAGAAATCAAGCATCCAATTATTTCAATCAACCCCGGTCTGGTCTGTCCATGATGTCGTGATAGTTAGGTAATCTGTTGTAATGCCCCTCGCACTTAATACTCCGTAAACATACGCCATCAGTTTAACTCCACTTGTAGATTTACATAAAAGCAAGCTCGAGTGCGGGGTTCAGCTTTTTTTTCCCCTTTTTTCGTTCCAGTAGCTTTTCCCCTCTTTCGTAGACCAACCTCTCGACAAACCCAGCAAATTCTTTCCAAGCAAAAGAGAAAAAACCAACATAATGGCCGTCGAAACCAAGTACAAGTCCCATGGAATGAAGTTCCGCCATCTCGGTCCTACTGGACTGTAAGTCAATCGCAAAAGAAACCTTGGAGAAGCCTTTTCAAGCATTGACTAACTGGCTCATAGTAAGGTGTCTGTCTTCTCCCTTGGAGGCTGGCTCACCTATGGAGGCAACCAGAAGGGCGACATCGTCAAGGAATGCTTGCAGACCGCTTGGGACCATGGCATCAACTTCTTCGATACCGCCGAGATCTACGCTAACGGCCAGTCCGAGATCGAGATGGGCCGCGCCTTGAAGGAGCTCGCCTGGCCGCGCGACGAGTATGTTCTCTCGACCAAGGTCTTCTTCGGCACCGGTCGCGAGGAGCCCAATACTCGTGGCCTGAGCCGCAAGCACATTGTCGAGGGTTTGAAAAGCAGTTTGAAGCGATTGGAGACTCCCTACGTCGATATCGTATTCGCCCACCGGCCCGACCGTGGCACTCCCATGAGGGAAATTGTCGAGGGTTTCACCCAAGTCATTCGCAACCTCAATCTAGGTGAGTTGCGCGCATCCGCTTTTCCCATGCCCCCTGTGTTTGCTGATCGTCTCGGCTTAAGATTGAATCCGAGCGGATGGAGTGGATCGCTAACGTCATGACGCAGCATACTACTGGGGTACCTCCGAGTGGTCGGCAGTTGAGATTATGGAGGCTACCCAGATCGCCGAAAGGTATAACCTCATCGCCCCCGTCGTCGAGCAGCCCCAATACAACGCCTTCCACCGTGAGCGCTTCGAAGTCGAATACGCCCCTCTTTACCAGCAGTTTGAGTACGGCACCACCATCTGGTCGCCCCTCGCTTCCGGTCTGCTCACTGGAAAGTACAACGACGGCATCCCCAAGGACTCGCGTTTCTCTACCAACGCCGATTTCTTCAAGAACGCCATCGGCTCTCTCAACGAGGCCGAGGGCCAAGCCAAGATCGACAAGGTTAAGAAGTTGACCGCCGTTGCCGAGAGACTCGGTGCCACCACCGCTCAACTCGCCCTCGCATGGGCTGCCAACAACCAAAACGTCAGCACAGTTATCCTCGGCGCCAGCAAACCCCAACAGATTGTCGACAATGTCAAGGCATTAGACCTTCTCGACAAGCTGACACCCGAGGTTGTTGAGGAGATTGAGAAGATTTTGGATAACAAGCCCGAGCCGCGTGCTCTCTTTGGACGGGAACGACGGAACTGGTCATAGATATATTTAGTGTATCCTGTACGATCTAAGTAGAATTATTGTCTTCGTGCCTGAGTTCACCAGTGCGGCCTCCTCTTCTCAAACGTCCACTTTGATCAGCGACAATCATGACGTCTGATCGTCGTGGGGACGCACGGAAAATAATCTCTAATCGAGCTTGGTTACATTGCATCGAGGCGTGCACCATTTCTAAACTGCAACAGGCGAGGCCGAAACTCATAGGCCAGAGTGAACCGTTTCTTGCCCAGACAGTAATTTGGTCGAGTGTGGTTCTAAATACGCGATAAAAGACAATAGCAAATGATGGATTGTTTGATCGAAATAATTTAAAACGTACATGACATGGTCCATCATTTGAATCTGTGATCCGACCATCGCCAAAGGCCCGTGGCCGTCATCGGCTTCATGTCGCTCTCCTGGATACCGTTGACGGAATCATGCCTAGAGTTCTTCAACGATCCGAACATTACTGTGGATAAAAAGTTCCTGGAGGGCGTCCACAACCAATAGCTTTGTACGGAAGATGGACCGACGAAGCCCTTGTGAAAGGTTTAAGTTCTCAATTGTTGTAATATCGTCTTTGTATTCTACCACTTGATAAGTGATGGCATGTCGGGACTAGTTTTCCAACAATCGTTTCTCTCCGCGCTCAACCCAGCCAGTGACGTATTGGAGCCTGTTACAGACTTAGCCGTCCAATTTGATCCGCAATTAACAAAACTACCACCGTCCGCTTGGCAGTTGTGCCCAAACAACTTCCCCTTAGTTGAATGTCCTTAGTTCTTACTAAGATGGTTCTTACCCGCGATCTTACTCTATCCTCCCACGGCCTCTATATTTTAATTACAACAGAGTGCGATGAAATGTCAATTAATAGTAAACATTACCCCGCATCGCCCCTCAAATATGTAGCGCCAAACAGTGATGCTGATGGAAGAGTTCACACGACTAGGCATCGGTGCAAGCGACATCCGAGCTGGGTACTATTATCCGGACCCCTTCCACGATATCAATCAACTGCAGAGTGCAATTTCAACTCCCTGCACTGTCACTATCGGACGATTAAACGAATGGGACGGATTGGAGGGGATAATATTACCCTGCCGTCTCGTTTGCGGCCCACTGAGTGCTCATTCCGGGTATGCATCTTAAACTTTTAAATTGTCTATTTTCGACATGTATTGGGGGTTTTAAGTTTCCAAAAGAACCAAAAGGAGGGGAAGGAAGATTGAAGATATATATGAGGTCTTTTTGGAATACAGGTAATATAAGACGGCCTGTGCGATTGAACTGGTAAATGAGTCAGTGAAGAAGAGAAAGAGAAGCCGAAAGGAGTTTATTAGATACCCTGCAAAGTACAAATAGTTAATTAGAGTATGACGGGCATAAACAGACATACATATCTCAAAGTAGAATCATGTTCTATAAATTTTAGCAGTTTCCTTTCCCTTCAGTCTACCTTATTTCCAAAGCAAGTTTCTAGACCTACCGTGCAACAACATCTCGCTTTGTATCAAACCAGAAACTTGGATTTAACAATGGATATCAAGTCTTTGATTATCATCGGACTTGCATACTGCAATGCTGTGTACAGTTATCCGAGTCCAGAAGGCCCACCAAGCTCATTTTTACGACCGCGAACGAATATCATTGACTGGAACGCTCCACGACTCGACAATGGGTTTCGTTCGCTTCGCAGCAACAGGCACTCGGTACAAACCTTCAACTCCCGCCCACACCGAGATCATTCGAGCGTCTATGTCTCTGACACTAGGCTAAACTCGACATCGGTGTACTCTCGAGCAACTTCGGGGCAGTGGGAAGATCTGAGCGGAAGCATGGCGTCGTATCC
The DNA here is from genome assembly GCA_019925285.1 of Graphium sp. VPRI43844. NCBI lineage: Eukaryota > Fungi > Ascomycota > Sordariomycetes > Microascales > Graphiaceae > Graphium > Graphium sp. VPRI43844. The sequence goes on from JADHKT010000097.1 coordinate 98,161, forward strand.
TTCTGCTGTCTCCTGGGGTGGCAGCCGAATGGACATCTACTACAAGTCACCAGAAAATACTTGTCATCACAAATCCTGGTCTGGAAATTCGTGGGGTACATGGGAGGATCTTGGTGGATATATCGATTCCCCGCCCGCGACTTGTTCTCCATCGTATGGTAAGATGGACGTCTACTGCAAGGGAACTGATAATGGCTGCTGGCACAAGTCGTATGATCAGCAGAACAATTCGTGGGGTCAATGGGAAGACCTCGGTGGCGATGTCAAATATGAACCAAGCACCTCAACATGGGACAATGGGCAGATGAATGTGTATGTATCGGGACAGGATGGCCAATGCTGGACCAAGAGCTACCATGAATCTACCGGATGGAGTTCTTGGTCTAGCCTTGGTGGATACATGAACAGTCCTCCAAAAGCTGTCTCATGGGGAACAGAACACACAAGTATTTACTGCAAAGGAGATGACGGAGCCGCTTGGCACCGCAAATATGAAGATCACAAATGGGGATCATGGGAGAATCTTGGTGGCGAGGTAGAAGGAAAGCCTGCAGCATGTGCATGGAAAGGTCGCACCAGCATCGTGGTCAAAGGCTCGGACGGAGCATGTTGGCACAGACAATACAGCAACAGCAAATGGGGAAATTGGCAGAACCTTGGCGGAGAGCTGGAATATGAGCCGGACATTGTGGCCTACGATGATAAGATGGAAATTTACATCACTGAGCCCGATGGCATGATGTACCGTCGTGTTTGGGAAGATGAGAGGTGGAGTCCTGGGTGGGAGAACATGGGTGGTGGTGGTGAAATGGATTCAAAGCCGGCGCCTGTTGTATGGGATGATGGTAAGGTTGATATTTATGGTAAAGGGAAGGGTGGTGGGTGCAAACGATGCTATTGAGTTGGCGACCTTTTGTATCGTGAGTGATCAGCTTGCCGATCTCGGATAGGTATTCGGTATCTAGCAAAATTCAACCCTTTCCTTTGTATTTTATGCCCATTAAGGTTTCTGGAATTGGATCGTTACAAGTAATAAATGAGCCTCCGTTGTTGAAGTTACTAGTTTAAATCTCAGTTCGCACATAGCAACCAGAAGAGACACGTCGCTCCTCTTCTCATGAAATCGGAGAGTATTCGCTGGAGCGCGTCTTCGGCAATCGTATTATTACTCGTGCACCGCCTCCACTAATATCCATTAGAGATTAGTGGGGCGGTGCACGAGTATGTCGTGTGATTGGGCTGGCCACCAAAATGGTAATGAGGGGAATTTTTCGATCCTAGTCCTTAAAAGGCATGGTTGACCCTGTGCAGGCACTTACTGGGGAAAATACGGAGTATGCACTAGTAGCTTAGCGAGATGTGGAGAAAATATCCCCAAGTTTCGCTCTTCGTCGGATGTACGGAGTAAACCGAGGCCTCTCTACCTTACCCCTCACAATTGATCTATCCCCCGGAATAGCTCCTCAAAAAGAGTGATCTCGGCATCTTGAATACTGTTTCGCTTTTGCGACCAAAGACATCGTCTATATGAACATAAAGGAGAAAGAGCAGCACTCGCCACCAGACGCCCATACGGCCAGGGGTGAATCATCTGCTGCGAAGCCGCGCAACAAGAAGAGGGTGAGGAACTTCACTGCGAGCGACCGCGCAGCTCATCGGGACTTCGAGAAGTCCCGCCGCGAAGCTTTTAGAGGACGCTTAAATGTACATCTCCTCCCCTCCCATCTGTCTGGTTGTATCGCGCTGACCCTGGTGAACTTTTTCCTTCGTTTGCCTTTCGACTAGGAACTGGCTGCTCATATTCCATCTCTCGCCCATGTGGAGCCCCAACGTCTGTCCAAGCATAATGTGATTGAGGGGAGTATTCTACATCACGAGCAACTAGAGAAAACCTGCGCCGATGCCCTTCTCGTAATACGGGCTCTTATTAAAGAAAGAGACGACCTTCTCGCTGAAGTGAACGTATGGCGGAATAGTGCCGGTCTTGTGATGCACGAACAATACGCCAAGGTCCCTGACGACTGCCTTGCTGTTCTTGAAGCTGAAGCCCGACGCTGTTCCAATGCAAGATCATCTCCAAATTCAGCCCGAAAAGAAGCGCCGGATGGTCCCGATCAGGATCTATCTAGTAGCCAGATGGATAACTTGCCCCTCCCAGAAATACTTCCCGAAATACCCGACAGCACCGCTCTCGCAGAAGATGCTTTGATAGCTACAGTGCTTGGAGATACGTGGCCGTCTCTTCATACGGATGATTCTACCCTTTTCCGTTTCCCCGCCCAACAAGCCTATGATGCATCGCTCGCGACGGACCTAGATCTCCTACAACCTGCTACCCTCTCGGTCCCGTCATTTCCAAATCCTTTAGAAGAACTCATTGCCTCTAAATTACTGGCCGACTCTGGGCATCATCGAGCAGCGCCTGCTTTGGCCATGCATCTTAGACAATCGCCTTCACATATCCAACTTAGCACGGCCGATAACCAAGCTTTCCTTCCGGAACAATTGGCAAACAAATATCGTCACGAACCCAGTATGGAATATCTAGGAGGGATTTGATTGTTTACCGTCACACAGGCACAAGATTCTTTTCTTTGTTACCCTTATCATGTCAGGAGTTTCCATGAGGATTTTGATTTTTTTTCTCCTGCACTTTTCCCTCTATGTCTTTCAACGGCTTCGATGGCTTCAATAAATGGAAGGAATGAACCAACAGAACGGCTTGAACATATTATCATTTGATCGCGGTCGTATACCCGTTATTCATCGTTATATGGCGCTGGCCGTGGCCTGAATCCTGGAACACTCCCTGTTGTATGTTTAGCATATGATGTGATGCAATTAGAGGCTCTTCAACATTTGCTTAGCTTTGTCCTTGCCCCTGTTCTCTCCACGAGTGAATAATATAGGCGACTCAACATGTCGCTTTGAGGTGGTAGGGTCGGCATCGATGCTCTTTTGAAGTTGAGCACCGCCTTTGGTGAGCTATTCTGCATCCGTGCTAGCCAAATTTCCATACTAGCTGCCTGGGGCGAGAGGCCGATAGTCAGGAGCTTCTGCACGCGAGCAGGAAGTGGTCTGGTATTCAACATGGGCTGATTCGAAATCTTGTAATGGAGTGCAGCGACTTGGTCGAGATCTGTGCGAGATGGTGGAAGAGTGGCATCCCATGTCATCGGCAGCCATAGCTTCATAAACGGAGATAATATGAGAAACCCAAACCTATCAGTAGGACAAGAAATCTCATAATATCCCAGGAAGTAGTACTTGCCATTCTTCACAAGAGTGATGGCCTCGCCGTGATGTATTCAGAGTCCGTCCGGCCAAACCAACATTATCAAGCAAAGATAATCAGTAACTCAATCGGTGATTCCGTACGGCACTTTTCAGTCCAGTTGTCGAACCAGGTTACTGTAACGCTCCCCATTTTGACCGTCGTGGTTGTTCAATTAGCTGGGATAATGTTCATGTTCATGTGTGTTTGGCTAAGCTAAACGGGGTATATGACCATTGGTCAAGAAGAAATATATATACAGGCCCAGGCTCTCCATACTAGTCTCGAGTGGACATCACTTTCTTGTTTGCTTGTTGAAATCCTCGATAAAGTGAGCCGTATCTCTCTACCCTGCGTGTGGCCTGTGGGTATCTGAAACCAATTGAGCGATACCACCAATCCCGATGCCTTTGGCACACGCAGGACACTCCCCACACCCAAGCATTAACAGTTTAAGCAACCTTCAGTGAACATGGGAATTGGACTACTCTGCCGCGGATGTGAGAAAGTGATGGAGGGGTAAATGCGGGGGATGCCTTCCTTCAGGCACTAATTTAGGGGGATAAACTATTACTATCAGCACAGAGGACTATTGAAGTGCCGATCCTAGACCGATTGGGGAAAATCTGTACACACCAGAGACCTGTGCAGGACTGAGGACATGGGATCATGCTCCGAACACAAGCTAGCCAAGTGTTCTACCTCCTGTACAGGGCATCTATCCATCTGACATAGATGCCGTTGGACAGACATGGACAGTGCCGATCTCCACCAATACAAACAACGTTCGCAAGGTCCGATTGCAACTAGGATTAAAACTTCCAGTCCTGTTGAATGACGACCATTTGCTCCAGAGATACGCCTGATTTCGAAACCTGGTAATTCATCCCAACTGGTCTAGTCATCTAGTCATGCCTTCCGTTAATACCGAAATGCCGACCCTACGCTGGGGTATCATAGGTGCAGGCCAGGTATCATCCTGGTTTGTTCGCGACCTCACTCGAGACCGACCGAATGCAAAAGCAAATCACACAATTCAAGCGATTGGCTCGTCATCAGAAGCCAAAGCCAAGGACTTCGTGAAAGAGTTCCTTCCCTATTTGCTTCCATCGCCCTCAGTGTATGGCAAATATGAGCAGGTGTACAACAACCCAGAGGTTGATATAATCTACATTGGAACACCGCACGCATTCCACAAACAAAACTGTCTGGATGCCATTGCAGCGGGGAAACACGTTCTGTGCGAAAAGGCGTTTGCGATGACGGCAAGCGAGGCGAAAGAGGTCTTCGCAGCAGCTCAAGCGCGTGGTGTCTTTGTGATGGAAGCTATGCGATTGCGCTTCTTCCCGCTCGTGCAACAGTTACTGAACCTTGTGCACGAGGACAAGGTGATTGGAAAGGTGCATCGGGTATTCTGCGACCTTGGGCTCGATCTTGACGTCTCTTCCCTTGGGAATGATTCCCGCTTGAGGAATCCGGAACTGGGCGCTGGCACGTTGCTCGACATTTGCATTTATAGCCTCACTTGGGGCCTACTCCTGCTTGACCCCAAGGACGAGATTGTCCGGATAGTCCGATCGTGCCAGACTCTTTATGAAGGAATTGACACTGCTACCTCCGTGCTCATGTCTTTCCCAACGACTGGAGCACAAGCTCTACTTACATCAACCTCAATGGCAAGGACACCAGCAGTCTTCTGCCGGATTGAAGGAACGGATGGCTACATCACAGTCGAAGGGGACAGTGCATCCATTCCATCGGTTTTCACTGTGCATCGCAAGACGGAAAATCGACCCGACAAATACGAAGCGGTTCTTGACCAACAAAAATATTCGCTTGAGCCGCCTGGTTGGGGTCTTTACTGGGAGGCTGATAATGTTGCATTGGATATCGCTGCTGGGAAATTACAGAATTCCTTGATGCCATGGAGTGAGACGACTCGGGTCCTGGAGATAATGGATCAGATTCGGGAGGAGAACAGAGCTCGGCTTGCATAGAGCTCGTAAACCACGGGACCGGACCGCAGTGTTTCTCGCCAGCATAGATTCACAAAAGTCGGAGTAGACATTACTGCCCTTGACTATTAGTGTTCCTTAATCGACTTAATCGTAGTAGTACTGCTGCTCTAGAAACCGCTTTAAAATGAAAGTCACTTTTTATTTCGTACGTTCGTTGGATTGTTTTGCGTGTGCGAATAGACGGTCACCAAATATTCCAAGAGTATCCACTCTTCCACATATTATTCACACTCCCAGGACCTCTCTAGACGCTGGGAAGTCAGTACCCGATGCTATTTTTCCCTCTGTCATGATGCCTTCTCTTCGATTGCCGGCATTCCCCGAACTCGGTTAGCGTATGTCATGGGTTGGCAAGTTGGAGCGGGGAGATACTTGTGCCCTGTACAGGGCATCGGCGCAGACAAGCAGGCCTCAGGATATTGGAACCCAACGGGAGAAGCTAAAGTAACATCAATTCGTGTCAGCTCACCCAATACAACCCTCTATTCCGCTTATCCTGGTGTCTTTCCCCTTTTCGTCAATTCACATGACGTACTGTGTGTGTGTGTGTGTGTGTGGTGTCCGATGGCTAACTCCACTACATTGGCTGCTACACAATTCCCCAGATTCTGAACCTGGGGCCCCAGGAAACCCCAAAAGGGGTGGGGCCAGTAGCACCAGTTAGTTTCCGCCATGTACGGAGTAGTATCTTCTCTGACTACGGCTTGGATGGACAACACCTTCGGTCAAAATATATATGTACCTTCAAAGCCCGCATCGTGTTCCTCACCGAAGGGTCTATTCATAATAGAGACACAGCAACAATTTTGTATTCTAACTTGGAAAGAAAATAAGAAACACGTTATATACTTTGGTTCGTACACTTTTTAAGTGGCTAGCAAGATGGGTTCCCAACGAGCCGAGTCTATCCGGAAGACCGGCCTCTCGGTTGAGCACGCTGAAGGCCCTCATGCCTACAACACGGACAACTTCAAACGCAACGTGAATGCCAAGTAAGTGCACTTGACCAGTCCGGAAGGCATTTGCTAACTAAATGATGTCAGAATCGTCAACCCCTTGAGCGGTATCTCCAAAGATGCTCTCCGAGCGCAAGTATCTCAGTTTTGTATTCAAAACGGACTCGAGGATAAAGAAGCCTATTTTCAAAAAGGAGCTTTGGTTGCTCAGAGCCCCAACGACTTTGAGAACATCGAAGAACTGAGCGACGACGATAAATACCACCTCCGCCGCGAAATCACGAGTGGGTTTTCACAAACAATGAGAAACCATATAAGCTATTGTAGAAGTGCTTACTTTTCAGCTTTCAGACCCTTGGCGCCTTCCCAAAGATTTATACTACACTATCGCTGTTTGCTCTCTTGGCTCTGCTATCCAGTAAGCTATCAAGACGCCTTTCTACTCGCCAAGCCAAGCAAGAGTAATAACAAATAATCATAGGGGTTGGGATAATACTGGAGCGAATGGAGCGAATTTGTCCTTCCCGAAAGAATTTGGCATCGAGGACAACTCATGGCTCGTCGGGCTTATCAACACAGCGTAAGTCTCTAACATACAGAATAGAAAGCACAACGCGACTAACACAGGACGTTGTCTAGTCCAACCATCTTTGGCCTCTGCAGGTAAGAAAATCTATCATCAACTTGATTATCTACTTCCAGCTAACAGGAGTAATAGTGCTTGGGCGAGTGATCCGTTGAACGACTGGCTTGGACGACGTGGCGTGATCTTCTGCACGGGTCTCTTGTGAGTAGGGCCAGGGTATTGACTCTGAAGTCTTTGGATGGCTCCTAACCATGATTTATTATAGTTGTGTGTTCCCTGTTCTAGCCCAAGCCTTCGCCCAGAACTGGTGGGGCCTGTTGCTCTGCCGTCTCTTCATGGGCCTTGGTAAGTCTTTGACGTGTTGTCATGCTTCTGGTGAACCTTTACTGACAACTGATCCAGGTATGGGTGTGAAAATCACTACAATTCCTATTATGACATCGGAGACGGTGCCCGCGGTCATTCGAGGTGGTCTTGTGATGAGCTTCCAGCTTTGGGTTGCTTTCGGTATCTTTATTGGCTTCTGTTCGAACCTCGTATTCTTCCGCATTGGTCGCCTTGCGTGGCGCTTCCAACTTGCCGCTGCATTTGCGCCCGCAATCCCGATCCTCATTTTCATTTGGTTCTGTCCTGGTAGGCTGGAAATCAAATGTTCAGAAATTCGTTCGAGAGCTAACCTGTTCGTGTTCCAGAGTCTCCTCGATGGCTTCTCAAGAAGCAACGATACAAGGAATCATTTGGCTCATTTTGTCGTCTTCGTAACACCCAGCTTATGGCCGCACGCGATCTTGTAAGTTGACAAGCATTGACAACAGCATCGGTTCTCTGTTTCTTCGAAACCGTGGGAGATCTTCTGCTGATACATCCGGCTGCAACTTAGTACTACGCATATCGCCAAATCCAGGAAGAGAAAGAAGCCTTTGGCGGAACCACCTTCATCCGCCGTGCCACAGAACTGTTCACTATTCCTCGACTACGCCGTGCGACCATGGGAGGTGCCATCGTCATGACTGCCCAACAGTTTTCAGGCATCAACATTATGTCGTTTTACTCGTCCACTATCTTTTCCGAGGCTGGATATTCCACTATTCAATGTCTCCTTGCCTCTTTTGGCTTTGGTCTTGTGAACGTTAGTTGCACTCTTGCTGAAGGAATTCCATCGTTGAAATTGCTTTCGGATACTGACTTTTAACTAGTTTGTGTTTGCTTTCCCAGCTATCTGGACGGTGAGTAGTTGAAATTCGATTCCCTCCAAGCCAACAAGCGCGGCTGACAGTTTGTTCAGATTGATAGCTTTGGACGCCGGAACCTCCTGCTCTTCACCTTTCCAAACATGGCATGGTGTCTAGTTGTAGCAGGTTGCTGTTTCCTTATCAATGACGAGAACTCTGCCCGGGTGCCGCTTATCGCCTTCTTCGTTTATCTCTTTACAGCATTGTACTCTCCTGGTATGTCCCGCCAAATGTGGAAAAGTAACACTGATCCTTGTACTAAGACGCATATACACATCCAGGTATTGGTCCGGTCCCATTTGTCTATGCAGCCGAATGTTTCCCGCTCTCTCATCGAGAAATTGGTGTCGCATTCTGCGTCTGCTGGAACAACATGATTGGCAGTGTCCTTGGCTTGACATTCCCATCCCTCTTGAGAGCAATCACTCCTACTGGCGGTAAGTTCCCTGCCTCCATTGGAATGCAATGTTGACTAACATGAACCTCAAGCCTTTGGCTTCTATGCGGGCCTCAACATGCTAGCCTTCATAGTCATCTTATTCGTTCTACCTGAGACTAAGTATGCTTCCATCAACCTATTTCAGACACGGACTTTTATTCTAACCTTTGCTCAACGCAGGCAACGGACCCTTGAAGAGCTCGACTTTATCTTTGGCGTGCCAACGAGACGCCATGTTGCGTACCAGCTTAGAACTTGGATTCCCTGGTGGATCAAGAGATATATTTTCTGGCAGAAAAACGCAAAGCTTGAACCTCTATATCAACTTGAAGGATTCTCAGGCGGAACGAAAGCCGAGGCTATGATTGGCCATTAAGTCTTTTGTCTCTGTGCAAGGTGCTGTCAATAACGCTTCCACTCTGGTCACATTGCACTTAAATTAGTATTACTCAAGTATTACACGATACTACCTTTTGGAGGTTTACAAGTTGCACAAATGATTTCACAGATGAAATATTGGTAGGAATAGTTTATACCTTTCTTTTTACTCCTTTGATTACTCCGTAGTTGATTTATTTTATGTGTTGGATAATTTGGTGCCTATTAAACAATACTGAAGCACACCATTTATCATTCAGTTAATGATAACTTTATTATCCTCTTTATTTGAATTTACTAAAAGTATTCAATGTTTGAATTCGGTAGAAGCAAAGTCTATTCATTGAAATAGTATTTGGCTTGGTATGTATAATCATTTTTGCTTTCTCTAAATGCCCATGCTCAATGGGAAATATCGTCTAATTTCCTTACTATCCATTGTAGTTATTCTCGCCTGCTTGCAAAATCATCTTATAAAGTTCCAGCTCATTCCTCGCATCCTCGGCGGATGTTTTGATAGGCTTCCCATTCACAACAGATTCGTAAAAGTCAATCATCTCTAATGAGAATGGATCTTCGAATGTCCTTCGCACAAGGCGCTCTTGGTATCCATACGAGTCCGCGTTCGTGCTATCAATCTTCTCCCTCACAATCATAGTCACTGGAAGGCCCTTGACGTATGGGGTATCGTATTGCACGCGCACAATCTTATTCTCTGAGTAGACTTCGATATGTGCGTCGAAAGTAGGCACGGCATTGATACCGGACTCAAACGAGACAGCAAATCCATTGTATTGGAAAAGAGCGCTGTAGATTCCAGGGAATCCAAGAGAAGCACCAAGGACACGTTGAGGCATACCAATAATCTCCCTCATTGCTGAAAGATCGTGAGTGTTTAGACTATCGCTGGTTAGTTAGAAATTCATACCCCACAGGACATTGGAGTTACTTGCCTCCCAAGGATCTTCAACATGCGAATAGACTTGTCCGTCATAGCGACGCCGAATTCATCCTCAAGAGCGCGTTTCATAATATCATCATGGCGCGTCTTCCTGTCTTCCTGATGGACGGCAGGTATATCGGTGGGCGCCCCAATAGGATAGGTGCATGACTGATTGATGAAGTTCGAGTTCGGCCCAATAATTGCTCGCACTCGTACATACATGATCTTGTCCATGCTACCAACTTCCTTCACAGCCTCCAAAAAGGCTGGAGCAAAGCGTCGCATCGTTCCAACGAAGACTCGACCCTTGGACGCCTTTTCCGCTTCGATAAGCTGATCAATGTCACGGAAGCATAATGCAAGAGGCTTCTCAATTAGACAGTATTTGTCGTTCCGGAGAGCGAGGAGGCCATGAGAGACATGGTACTCATCCGCGCTGCATATCAGTACGACATCAACCTTGGGCGATGCGCACAATTCCTCTGGGTTGGTAGTGGTGGAAGGAGGCTGCCCACCTCGCACCATGCTAGCGCAGTGCTGAAGACATTGTTGAGAGACATCACAAAGATACGTGATTCGGAACCGTGTCGCAAGGTAGTTGAAGTTGGGAATATGCGAGACTTGGGCAACCTCACCACACCCAATGATTCCAACATTCAGGACTTTCATTTTCACTTGCGCTGCGAATTTTGACTTGAACTGCTAATTTTGAATATGCTACAGAGTACGGAACAACACCGCAATCATGAATCTATTTATACCTCGTGTCAACACATAAACCAGGTTACTGGACAACGCTCGAATCCACTAATGAAATAGTGCAAATCTAGTGTGTTGGGAATTCCGGGGAGTGCCGGCACAACTCCGAAGAGCAGTGCGGGGTAACAGTACTTAACAATGTCATCCGGCACTCAACAACAATGCTAAATACCAATAAAGGTCAATCTATTTTATCAGAATATTCCACAGAGAGATTATACCGAGGAATATCATATACGAGAAATGGAAGCAGGAGATCAGAGCAGCTCACCATCAATAGGTAAACGTCGCCCGGCTCGGGGCCGGCCAACATATCCACGCAAGCGAGCATTGGCAGCGTGTGAAACATGCAGACAACGGAAAACCAAATGCGACAACCAGCGCCCAACATGCAGCGGCTGCACAGAACTTGGAGTTCAATGTCTCTTCCGGGACTCCGCGACAGACCATTCCTCGTTAGTTCAGCTCTCTGGCCTTTGATTTGAATAATGCTAATAAGTAATTAGGTACGATCGTGCTAGCCTAGAGATCCTAGAGGGCATAAAATATATGACAAGTCTTCTGGAAACACAGAATTCTATGTTACAACCAAGAGAGGGCTCAAACTTTTCAGGGTTGAATACAAACCATACCGACCCCTCATTATCAGCGTCGCCCCTCCACAATGGACATAAAGACATAGGTGCCAATGGACTTTTTGGAGACCTTGAAATTGGTAGTCGCGGACTTTACCTACACTTATGCGAAGACATCCTTGAGTGGCCCGTATTTGAAAACTTTTTCGACCGATACCAGATCGAGCCTATCATCTTTAATCCCTCATTGGTAAAGGAGCATAGGGACACGACTCTAACTACCCACTTTGGAAATAGGAGGGGAATCTGCGAAGAGGATGCCATTTTCCATGTTGAGCGCTTTCTCGTAAATGTGCACATCAAGAACCCAATTGTTGAGCCTGGCGATATTCGACAGAAAGCAAGATACATCAGCGAAGCTGGGTTTGTATGGGACGAAGATTCATGTCTCATGGTATGTTTCTGCAGATCCCTGGATACTATTATGAAACTAATGCCAAGTCAGTTGATTGTGTGTGCTCTGTCGAGTATCTCCTCTGATTTTACTCCGGAGCCTATTTTGCCGGACCTTGTTGACAGACCAAACCATCCGACTAGTCTTTCCGATACGGACGAGTACCTTACAGCAGATGCATACTATGGCGCTGCATGTAAGAGACTTGGCCTTCTTGGTTACACCCTCACCTCTGCACAATGCTATTTCCTTGTTGGAGTTTATGAGATGTACTCACTTCGACCGGTGAAAGCTTGGGGTTCATTCAATCGCGCATCAGATATACTCCAAGTTTATTCTCGCTGCTATCACAACCCTGAATTCTCCATTTCCAACAGCCTAGTTGGAAGGCTGTACTGGTCATGTCTCAAGTCTGGAAGGTATGCTAATAACTTATTCTCCAGTTGCACAGACTCACTTTTTGTAGTGAAATTCGAATGGAGCTCAACCTCCCACAATCAGGTCTTTTAAAGCATCCTTACTTAGACGCTTTTCCAAGTCCACCCACCGATTCTTCTTTATACAGTACCACATTCCCATCAGCTTCCCAAGATCCTTTCCTCGAGAGGATATGGAGTTATTATTTATCAGAGATTGCTGTGCGGAAAATCGGCGACCGAATCAATGATTGCTTATACCAAGGCGATGCAACAGCATGGATGTCGATTCCCATTAGTAGGCTGATAAGGATTGTTGAGGAACTCGAGCTACAACTTTCTCAGTGGTAAGATTCCTTCCACTTTATTTTAATATTCATTTTAATAAAGAGAACGCTACTAAAGATTCCTTGATAGGTATGAGAACATTCCTGTCGTTCTTCTTACACCATGCGCCGACAGTCCTAATCCCGATATCCAAATACGTGTCACACAAGAACTCCATTTTGTGCTTCAAGCAAGGCTCTCAGATTTCCGAGAAAAACTTTATCGTCCATTTCTGTATCTCGCTATTCACCTATCACCAACCGATCCATCACAGGAGGTGATAGCTCCATATCTTCAGCGATGCATTGATGCCTGCCTTTCATTCTTGAAGCGAGGCACCCCTCGGCATCGACACCATGGCACTTGGTATGAGAATAGGGGAATGTTTCTCAAGAGCATCTTGCTGATTGCCGTTTCAAAGAGTCGTAGAATGCCAGTATCCCCATTATGGCGTGACTGTATTGATCTTTGTGTTGCAGGGCTTAAATATTGGGAGGCAGAAGCTCCTGATCTTAAAATCGCTCGCAAGATTCTATCTAGTTTATATTGATAGGATCAGTGCTACGATACAAAACAGCAAAAGCGTCGATAGGCCAAGAAAGTGGGCCAAGGCACAAAACAGTGCCAAGGGCATGCATAAGCTCGGCATCACTCGGACCTGTTGCCCTTTCGGAGGTTACGAGGGATGTATTGCAAATGAACATGATTGCATACTCGTTGTGTCGACCGGGATTAGCGGCAAAACCAGGTGAACAAACGCAAGATAACACTCTTCCAAGGAGCCACCCCTGCTGGCCCCATGCAACATTCTACCAAGGCTTAACGGACACAGAGTTGTTTGAGGATTTCATCGCCCAGTTACTGCATCACTATAGCAGATATCCGGAGCCAAAATCTATAATTATTATAGACAATGCCTCCTGGCATCATTCAGACAAGATTCTATAGATATACCGCGAGGCAGGCGTAGTTGTAGAGTTTCTATCACCGTACTCACCTGACTTTAACCCTATCGCAAAGTTCTTCGGGGTCTTAAAGAGATTCATCAAGAAAAAGTGGCATGAGAACGAGGATTTCATTGCAAGAGAGTTCAAAATGTTTCTAGAGTGGTGTGTCGATGTTGTTGGTGACGAAGAGGACATGGCAGTAGCTCACTTCCGTCATGCGGGACTATCTATCACTCAGATCCAAGAATAAAAATAACTAAAAAGCCCTAGAAATGAAGATAAACAGAAAGAAAAGACCTTATTTTTTTGCCTGCAGAAATTTGGTGATGTTGCTCATAAATTACATTGCGATGCCCACTTTCACCCCACCTTGGTCATTAAGTTCATAGTGGCGGTTGGATGCTGCAAGATTGAGTTCAGTTCCAAGTATTGGCTAGATGCAAACCGGAACGCTCTTTGCAGCTCCTCTCTCCACATTTGTCCTGTACCTGATGCAATGTCCAGCTACAGTATTCCTCAAGCCGGTCCTTTCGATCTCCATCCACCAAGGGCTGGACTCGGTCGTCTCAGAGTGCTTACACGGTGCTGAAATATGGGTTCTTCAGTGACAACAGTCGACCGCGCTTTCCCTTTTGTGCTTGTGACTGTCATCCAAAACGTCTTGGACAATGTTATGGGGAATCTCACCACTGACATCCACATCCTCCTCTTTCTGTCCCTCTAGCATATTGTCCTTGATAGCATCCAGGTGCCTTGGAAGTAGTCGATGGTGATTTCCCCGTTCGTCTGGCCAGCAGTGGGGCCCTTTCTTGCAGTACTTTCCTCGGCAACGCCAGTGCTTGTAGACTCGGGTCCAAAGGCCGGCTTCCGCGGCTCTCTGAAGCTTCTGCGCTTCTGTGGCGCTCTTCTTTCTCTTATCCTTTGCTGACACTGAGTCGCCCGAGACTTCTTTATAGACAAAACTCCATACTAAGTGTAATCTTCCTCCCCTTCCCGGACAGGTCACCGAGACCTTCTAAATGTATGTCTATCGTGTTCCAATCAATCTCGGTCTTCGTGCATTGTTGCTTCATTCCGCGTTGACGACTTCGCTCCACGGATATATCGATGACCGTGTCTTCGTGAGTGTAACTCTCGGCCGGAAACTTATTCTTGTCTTTTAAAAGTCCGTCAAGTCGTGCACAGAAGATGGCCTGCCAAAAATCGCTTGGAGCAAGAACGAGGTCGAGTTCGGTGCCAGAACAAATACGTCTAGCTCGGATCTTGTCACGTTGAGAGACCTTCCAATGAAAGTCATAATGGATACATTCAGGGTTAGTTTTGTCATATTGCTTATCACTTTGCCAGCCACTCAGTCGAAGAAGTGGCAATAGGCGCTCGCCACTTGGCGCCACTGGGCTGGTGGCTGGTCCAGCTACTTGGGCTACTGTCAAAATTCGGAAGCTGAGGGGTTCCATAATCGAGGTTACTGTCAGGCCAGTCAAAGTCGATATTCTCCATTATGAATAAATGGCGGCCAGTGACATGCCATGTGGTGATGTCAACTCATGAGTTCCTAATTAGCGAAGGGGTATCTCTCCAGGTTCCACGTTGTTCTAGCAGCTGCTTATCCAATCACATGACTAACCTGAAATGGTGATCGGGTTGAAATGGTGCTGACGGTTAAGCTTCGGTATGTTCACAGCAGGACCTGGCTAATCACTGCTGCAATATTTCACCGCCTTCCTAATTTATCCGAGGATATTTGGCAGTATTTCAACCCCTTTTCTACTTTCAGCTTTCGTGTGAATTGTTTGACACTAGCCAGACCTTTCAGGAGCACCATGAGCGCCCGACCCATGCGTACAGAGACCTGGACATTCAAGGATGCCTTGGAAACAGACACGATAGTCTACGAAGAGTCCCGCATCCGACAAGCGGTGACAGATTTCAAAGACTCTCTTTATCAACAATCGTCGATGCTTGAGGCGCTGGTTGCCTTCCACCTTGGTGTCGACGCGAGCGAGTGCAGCATTAAAGAACAAGACCATTGGGCCACGGGAAGTTTCAATACGGTGATCCCTGTTAATGTCGGCCCCAGCCGCCGAGTCGTTATCCGATGCGCTATTACTCCCAAGCTCGCTGAGGCGAAGTATCCGGGGTCCGTATTGGAGAAGATGGTATCTGAGGTGGGCACATATATCTGGATGCAGAACAACTGCCCGTCAGTTCGAATACCTATGCTATATGGCTTTGGACTACCTGATAACTGTCATGTTAGTGTCTATCTTGATTGTAGTGGCCCATCCTCTTCCTTCTCCCTCCTAACAATTGTAGTTTACGCACTCGACTGGTATTTCTTACGCGAACCGTGTTTGCCTTTGGGCTCGGCAGTTGTTCTGCTGGGCTCTTCGCCGCCCGACCCCTTCGCTTTATTCCCGAACCATGCCACCGGCCTCCACCACCACAAGCGACGTTCCAGCATATATGGTTTTAGAGGACCTAGAACCACGCACCGCCGAGAGGGCGACATTTTTATGGGCCGCCCTCAAAGGGGGTGATACTGTCAGACGAGATAATTTATTTCGTGGTATGGCCAAGGTTATGTTGGCTTTGGCTCAAGTACCGCAGCCGCGAATCGGTAGCTGGCGGTTTCATACCGACGATGGGACGATCAGTTTATCGAGCCGACCCGCAACAAGTAGCATTGTGCTTATAGAAAATCAAGGAGCGCCACGAATTATAAAACCTGCCGAGACATATTCGAGTACAGATGACTACATCTCAGATCTTATCACATTCCACGATAATAGGTTCCTAGCAGACCGGAATGCTGTACGTTATGAATATGACGCACGTGAGCAAATTCTGGCGCACCATTTATTGCGCTCGTCAGCACATCACTTTCATCCCAAAGAACATCGCCACGGGCCTTTCATCATGCAACACACCGATTTTAATTTTGGGAACATGGTCATCGATGAAAACTGCAACGTCCGCGCAATCTTGGACCTTGAATGGATCGTCGCACGTCCAGTTACCATGCTATCAGTTCCTCACTGGCTAGCAGCCGAAAATATTGGAACAGTCGCCCAGCGCGACGGCGGCTTTACAGAAACATTCCATCACTTTGTCGATATTTTCGAAGAGGAAGAGAAAAAAATCAAGGCTTCCACGCCGACCATGAGCAAGATGATGAGAGAATCTATGAAAACAGGTCGCTACTGGTATAATATTAGCCTGACAAGTCTCGATGCGATGTATCCCCTCTTCCGCCACCGTATATTTCCTCTGTTTAATTTCCCTTTAATCCCCGCGACAGTTTATTCAGCATCGCTTTTATGGTCAACCCACGCTAACGCGTATGTTATGTCGAAGCTACATGAACGACAAGAACATGTGGCGAAAGTCGCTAAGCTCTACGCTGAGAAACCGCCTCCGCCTGATCCTGAGCCGAACCACGCCACATGGCAAAAGCTTGGTGCACACGAGGCGGCAGACACTGTTCAGAAACACATGTTTTCTGCCGATCCCGAGTACGAGAAAAAGCATAGGGAATACGAAGCCATCAGGGGAGCCGAGCTAAAGTTGGATTCAAAAAACTAGCAAATAAAGGGGGTACGTCTCCCTAAGCCTGTGGGCGACTGAAGGGGTTTAGGGGAAGGAACCCGCGTAAGCGAACTTGATCTTCCCCAATCTGCGACGTGTATCCTCATCACTTCTCCGCCGGCTTGCTGTCGACTCGCCTGCCCTTGGCGCGATCAGCGGATGATACGCTGAGCTGTAGAAACTGGGGATCCATCCCTCCGAAAAGAGTGTCCTTCCGGACTTCGTCTTTTGCTGTAGCGCTGGCTGAAGAAGGTAGCGCCTCCCCCGTGAGCAGCGCCTCGGTTTCCTTGCGTGCAGCCAAAATTGGGTCGGTGGCCGTATCGCCTGCTGTGGTACTGTCGATGACCTTAGCCTTCAAGGTGAAGCCAATGACAGTTTCAGTATCCATAGCCGATAAATCAGTCGAAGTGTTGACAGAGGATGCAACTCCTACGCTCTTGGCGGTTCCCGTTGAAGGCGGCGGCGCGACTGTCCCTTCGCGCGTGAAGGCGCCGAAAGCGCTGAGTCGATGGTCTGGCGCGACACTGCCTGCGCCGGAACTTGGTGCCGGGGGGTTCACGCCAGCGCTAGCCCCAGGTGGTGGATGCGGTAGACCCGGAACTGGATCGGTATGGTAGCTAAATGTGGACAAGCTTGTGCCCGAAGCGCTATCGGGGTCTTTGGATGCCATTTTGTGTGGGTTGTTCCGTTGTTTGGTTCGCTTCGATCTTATGTTTTTAATGTGCAAGATCACGTTCTTTCTTCCTTTGAACTTTCTTTTGAAGTGAAGAAAATGGAGGAGGGGCTTTCCCCTTAGGCATAAATTAGGCAGCAGGCTGCCCACCCCTCTTTAGTGAGGCGTCATAATAAGAGAAGAAGAGATATCAAGAGGTCAAAATCAGCCAGTTACTGTTGTATGACTAAATTAGGACCAAATGTCACAGTTGTTGAGTTATAGAGCGCCCCACACACTATAACCAATATGCTTCTAGACCAGCTACAGGAGGCTATGCGCTGTAGGTCC
>JADHKT010000098.1:0-115653 GCA_019925285.1 Graphium sp. VPRI43844
GACGGCCGAGCAGGGGTGTTAGGTCAGCGACGGCAACGAGGAAGTCGGCTAGTGAGAGATCTACAAGTAGACACCGTGGAGTACATGTAAGCAGTGGTTTAAAAAGAGAGGGAAACATTAGCTCAACAGATTCGGTGACAGACCTTGACGAAATCGTGCCAATTCTGCATTTTCTCGTGTGAGAGTAGCTAGGACAGAAGCAGCCTCTCGTCGCTCTTCCTCTCGTTCGCGTCGTTCTCGTTCGGCACGTTCTTCTGCTTTCTGTCGTTCACGTCGGTCTTGTTCTGCTCGCTTTTCTGCTTCCTCACGTCCTCGTCGCTCTTCCTCTAGACGGCGTTCTGCATCTTTTCGATATTGCTCCGCCTCCTGGAGTCGCCGGAGGATATCCTCGAAGCTAGCCGTATTCTCGGGCGTTTCTTTAGATGCCATGCTTTCGGAACGAAAGTGTGTTTTGTATAACCAAGCACTCCGTAGTTTCTGTAACGAATCCCCCGCGACGAATTAGGAATTCCTAGAGTTACGCGCACCGTTTTGCTGTGGAGCTTGTTTGCCGATCTTTAGCCGTGGACTTGTTTTTACAATTGATATTCTACTCAACTGACAGGTCTCCGGGTACCAAACATACTTGTAACAGTGGGTCGCGATTGATATTCATAGTACTAAACTAGTTTAGTAGAGGAGTGATACACGGCCCCCCGAAAAAGATTCGCGCACCCCCTAATATTCGAGTTCTGCCAAACATCATCTAAACTCTATCTAAACTCTATTATATAGACGACGCTAAAGTGGGGCGTGTGTCTGATTTTACGGGGTAATCCTGAAACGCCTCTTCGCCCAATCACCACCCGTACAGCCGTCAAATGCCCCGCTTTTGAGCCCAGTCGATGGCCCAATGCCCAATCACTGCCCGCCCCGAGACCCGCAATGCCCTGCTCTGCCGACACATATCCACAATTAGTGTTTTGCCCAATCACGGCCGTAGAGCTACCCTGCAGCCAATCGCTGTGTCATTTTCTCTTTTCTTACTTTTTACAGGGATCATCCCCCATTTCAGTTCTGTTTTCTCTTTTGCTCCTTCCTGCCGCGTTCTGTTCTCTCTTTTGCGCCTTCCTGCCGCGTTCTGTTTTCTCTTTTGCTCTTTCCTGAGGGTGATTCCTCCGACCAACAGGGCGAGGCAGCTGGCGAGGGTGATTCCTCCGACCAAGAGGCAACTGACGAGGGTGATTCATGGTCCCCTGGGCTTTTCGAGGGCTTATGGAGGCTTGATAGATCCTCTTTGCTACTTGAGAGATTCTTCCGGCAGCCGGGCTCGGGATCCCAGTTGTACGGTTCAATTGAGATTTACGGAGTTTTATGGAGGCTTGATAGATCCTAGACCATTCTCCCAGCTTCGTACGTTGGCGGACCCCGTTTTCTTGGCAAGTGTCACCAGCATTCCATGGCCAAGCAGTTCACGGTTTCGTCAGCCAGCAGTAGTTAGCGTAGTTAACGCGTTATTAAATTGGAAAAATGTCCTAAAGTGATTACTGACAACTGATAACAGCTGTATGTGGGTCCATGGGAAAATTTGCTGTCGAACTAAAGTCGAACTAACATTGCGGTCCACGGCTTCGGGGGCCTGCGAAGCAGGCCCTTTCACTGCATAAACCTCGTAAGTAGGAAAATAGAGTCAATTACTATAACTGTGTACATAGCTGGAATAAAATCTTCTTCAACAATATGATCGCCCTCGTTTCCACGTATCATACCCCCCATTTGATTTGGATATCCTCCTTCCAATATTGTTGGCATTGAAGCCATTATTCTGTGTTTGCTGGACTTGCAATTGAGATCCTGGAAAGTTGGTCTGTGCGCGAATCTTTTTGGGGGGGCCGTGTATCACTCTAGTACTAAACTACTACACCACAACGAAAAAGTGGAAACCACAGCCAAAAAGTGGGAAAGTGGAAATTAGTTTACTAGTTTAGAGCTCTCATGGGCCTTGTCTGTCCAATAGGAAACGTTACTTTGACAATGAATCCACTAAATACCTAGAATAGTTAGTTTGTACGGAGTAGTATTATTAAGCTAAGAATTCTTTACAGCACAAATAGGAACTCTCAAAAAATTGGGAGCAAGGGAGCACAGACCATCGAGCGTGATCAGCCACCAGTCACCTAATATGGCCTTAGCCACTTGCCTCCAGGCTCTGCATTTTCGTAAGCCCGCCAAGTTCTGTCCGCTAACCTCTTCAGCTCTCCGAGCCGCCTTACGAGCCTCTCGTCTGGCGTGTTATAGAGGAAGTCCTTGTCTCTAACTTCATTCGGTGGGTATATGCCATCCGTTGTTCTGCATCGAGATAACTGTACGTACAGGCTCGTGAAGTCACACTTGTTCGCGGCACCCTGCCTATCCCCGCGGCCCCGGAGCTTCAGGAGAACGTTGTCGAAATTCTTCCCCTGCGACTTATAATCAGTAACGGCGAACGCAGGTGCGCATGGCAGGCCCGTCCGACTAAACGCTTCATCTTGTCTTAGCGCTACTTTGACCGTTTTACAAGTCAGAAGAATGGAGTTCGGTGGCAGTCCCGGAATCGGGAAGCTCTCCGTTGCCGACTCGACGAGAAGAGCTTTGGGTGGTCCGAAGTGTACGGTGACATCATCCGCGATAGCATAGCCGGGATACCGGTCGTCTATTACGATGTCGGTAGCCTCAAACTTGGCGCCGTTTACTATCTTTAGAAGACCAGGGAGAGGAGATTATCGTGCACTACTACCGGCATACCTCCAGACTGCGGCCGCTGGCCCGAAAGAAACTCGGGGAGCTGGTGATTCGGCCCAGCTCCCAGGACAAGCCCCCCCCTGCTAAAGGTGGACCGCATGGACAACTGAACCCCATTCGAGCCTCTTTGAGAGAGGATCTCCACCCGTTTGATTTCCTTGGGGTCCTCTCTAATATCCCGGTTGAAATGAGCCTTTTCCAGTTCCTTCAGTACTCCCCTCGGGCGAGAGCTGAATCGGGCTATTCAGCGCAGACTGTTCCACTGGAGCAGCGCCGGACAGTGGGGCCGTCCACTGTTTCCAGGGCTTCTGCCAACTTAGTTCAGGGCTCGAACAAGACACGGACGGCGGGAGGTAGCGTACGACTTGGTTCACAGGATGTGGACTTTGGAGGTGCTACTCGTTTCAGAAAAGGGGACGGAGCATTTGGTGGAGGTATATCGTGATGTTGCAAGGCAGGCAACTGACGTGAAGTCTACTCTCGGCTTCATCGCAGTATCGATAAATGGATGCTTCACTGAGAAAGTGTTGCTAGATGGAGGCTCTGATGGTACGACTCGCGAGTTCGCAAACCGTCTCGGATTGGAAATCCGGGACCTGTCCTCCCCTGTTCTTGTTACCTTGGCAGACGGGGAATCTGTGGCATTCCTGCAGGTGGCGATTGCAAACATTGTGGTGGCTGGCATCCTGTCGCCATGCCAGTTATACATCATGGGGGAGAAAACAAATGAGTTCGATGTCCTGCTTGGGAGGAATTGGCTTCGACGAATGGGAGCAGTGGAAGATTATGATGGCGAGCCGATTACTTTCCGGGGACTGGCTGGCTAGGAAGCTTCGGTGCCTGTTGAAGCACCTAACCCCGGAAGCTCTAGCCAAAAGGTTATATCTGGGACGGAGAAGGATGATTTGGAATTAGACAAACTCTTCAAACAGGACGAAGAAGAGGCCCGGCAGATTATCGACCATCTACTTGGCAATGACGAGGATGGCAACATTGATGGAGAGGAGAGTAACGAAACTACGATGGGGGGAAAAGATGAAGCGGACAACTGAAGGGGTGTCAGTTGTTCGCTGAGAAGAGACCCCAACCCCTGTCAGGAAATCAGGCAAACCCTGCCATGGAAACTCGAATGATCGGCACTGTGCCAGGATGCAAAGAGGAGGGGATGACGCAAGGACCCTCTGAGGAAATGGCATATCGCCAGGGTGGAAAAATACTTTCAGTCACTGGAGTGGTACCTGTGGGAAATTTTTTTTACAGTGGACTTATCAGTAAGGATGATCAGTAAGGATTACAGGACACCTTGATCACCCAAAAACAAAAACACACCCCCATTCACCCCCCTCAATCCGCAACCATGACCGACCGGATCGCCGAATTCGCTCACATCACTGAGGACGTAAGGAACTCAGATTTGTGTGACGAATCGATCCTTGAAGCAATGGAAGATCTCAAGAGATGGACCATCGAGGATTTCCGAGCTGTCGGAAGCTCCACCATTTCAAGGACAAAAGATCTCATCATGGAACGTGGCATCTACGTCCCGAACCACAGAACGGCAGGTAGCAGCCTGGCTGAGGTCTTCATGGAAACTGTCAATGCGGACACACCTCCAGAATGGCCCTCCAAAGCCCTGCTGGCGTTCGCCAAGGGCAGGATGCTGAAAACACGTAACGACGCCATCCTCGAGGTGAGCAGAGGGAGGAAATCCGCAAGGATTCCATGGCCGCCAACCTTCGGTACAAGGTAACAAACAAAGAAAACCTTGGCGCGAAGAGCCAGACAAGAATCCTCGGCAACATATCCAAGACCTTTGACTCGAGTAAGCAGTACACAAAGGGGCCACCGACGAAATGAGCCTCGAGCACCGCGCAAGGACATTCCTTTCCCACTGCAGTGACCACAGCCTGTCCGAGGAATACCTCCACCGCGCACTACTTCAGGACGCACATATGATACACCGAACCGTGGCAAAAACTTCAAATGCTATATCTGTAAGAAAGACGGATGTCGCTACGCCAACCACACTGCCACGGGGAGAGAAGCCCACATGCGAAACTGGAAGGAACGCACGGGAAACACCCAACATGAGAGTTTAATGGACCGATGTTCGTCGAAATACGGTTTTCACTGGCCGATATGGACCGTCTGGGATGCTACTTTGACAACACCAGAGACGTCCTTGTATCCCCCGCCGGCGAAACTCCCGTACTTCGTCGACTCGGCCACGCGTTCATGTGCTTACCAGAGACCGCCCACTCGATGTACGGATACAGTTACTTCACGACCGTAGAGCTGAAGAGACTGCACCGAAGAAACTTCGTGGGGAAGGAGTTCAGGGACAACGCGACACTGATGGGATCGAAGGTGAAAGCTGTACCAACGGAAGCTCACCACAGTATCGACCAAGTTGGACGATACCACAGTGTTGTCGAACGGGCCTACCTCATTATCACGCGGGAAGCCCCGGACCTGTCCAGGAACGCGGCGTTGCAGATGGCCGTCAAGGCGATCAACGACACGGCCAGCCCCAACGGCCTTGTCCCCACCCTGCTGGTCAACTGCCACCGCCACCAATGACCCCGGAAGTAGCCGCTCCCCTCCAGCAGATGAGCCAGCACCAGTGGACACCCGGCGTACGCCGCGGTAGAGGGAGACCCCGCAAGGTCCCAACCACCGCCTACGCAGTCGTTGAAGGTAGAGTACCGGAAGCCGGCAACCATTGGTTCGCGACATACTCAAAGCATCACATGGAGGCCCTGGGAATGACCCAATCGGCGTACGATGCTTGCCTTATGGTCAGGACAGACAACGTTTTCGGAATCGTCGGTCTACAGGCTGACGACACACTTGTACTTGCTGATGAAAACTTCGCTGCCCTTGAGGAGACGGCGCTTAAGACAGCAGGCTTCGCCGCCAAGCCCCGGGAGACTCTATCAGCCACCAAACCACTCAAATTCAACGGTGGTGTGCTAGAGTTGACCGCGGACGGTGCTCTGTCACTCTCCCAGGAGAGCCAGGTGGTCAGCCTCAGTCTGGTCACCCACGCACCGCAGGTCAACAGAGGCACTCGTGGCAAGGTCTCCGCTCCTTTGACGGCCAAACAGCAATACGTCGCCCAGCGTGCACGAGGCGCTTACGTAGCATCGGTATGCCAACCGGAGGCGTCATACGACCTCTCGACCGCGGCCCAACACGTCGATCCCGGAAAGACTGAAATTGACGACCTGAACGAGAGACTCCAATGGCAGATATCCTCTCTTGCCAATTGTCCTTGGGCGCAATTGTCATCCACTGTGATTTAGGGATGTTGGCAAAACCTTTGTCCACAAAAAGGTCCTGATATTCTTCGACCAGCTGCCAGAGTTGTTCTGTGGGTATGCCTTTGCAGATGCTCACTCCTGTCGCTTCGTGCACGACCATCTCATCGTCCGGGATGTCTTCTGCGTCGATGATATGGCTGTCCCGTGGCGGAGTTTGTCTCGCTTTTCGGAGGGCGAGTTCGGCAGCTTCGTTTGAGTTCCCCGGGTCAACCATGTAGGCCTGAACGCCTGGCGGGATTGATATGAAGTATCCCAGTTTGCGTCGTCTTGGGATCACAAGAGGCTTCCTCGTGGTGTTTCGCACCAGTAAGACGAGCGTGTCGATCGTCGTGATGCAGGAGTACATGTCCACGTTGGTCGCTGGTTCGAAGAGGTGGGAAATTCTTTTCCAGCCATATGGCGTCGATCAAGGTAGCCGCCGAACCTGTGTCCAAACAGCATTCGAATTGTGCTTCGGGAGCATAGCAGTCTGGAGTGATGTAAATTCGCAGATAGCTCCACGTGCGCAATCCGTATCCCGTTCCGATGTTGGGATGATTGTCAACTTCCGAGGTGATGATCAAAGGTTCATCTGGTGCCAGGACGTTCTGTCTAGAAGGAGGTGGAGGAGTCGCGGAGCGCTCAGTTGTGTCTTTATATAGACGACACTAAAGCGGGGCATGTGCCAGAAAACTGTAGTGGGTCTTTCTGCCCAATCACTGCCCCTAGGGCCGCCCTCCAGCCAATCACTGTGTCATTTTCTCTTTTCTGTCCAACGCATCCACAATTATTGTGTTTTGCCCAATCACTGCCTGGAGAGATCGCTACCCGTAGAGCCGGCCTGCAAAGCAGGCCCTTAACACAAAGCCTCGTCAATACAAGTGCGTATACCGACAAGGAGATTTTTAACTCAAATTGGTATGGAGAATCGGCCTGCAGAAGAGGCAGAAACTTCCAAAATCACATGACTCATCTGGCGGAGAATTTCTAGCATCATTTTCAAGGAAAACGATGCTACGGAGGAGTGTTGGATATTGTTGATGTTGGTAATAAAAAAAAACCGTGTTCTATTGTTCCTCTACTTGTGTGATACAATCTGGAATGAACTGAGGGGTTTTATGTACGGAGTACTCAGTTGGTCCTGGACAGCTCTGATGAATCAGCAATATCTGAGAGATACAAGTTTAACTGTTGTATCCACTAAACTATTGGGACTCCACAGTTCTCACCTGAAGTATCCGGAAGTATGGAGTACTAATGCCCAGTAACATACTTGTACGGAGTAGTTGATGGTCTTTTGGAATCTAGTTTATTTCCACGATAAATTGACCTTCCTGGTCTCTCAGCATCATCGGTCTCCTGGCTCGGTCTCTTAGCAGGGTCGGTTCTGTGGTAGTGTCCCACGAGAGTCCTTTGTTGCGGAGTTTTCGGAATGACATCACATTCGTGGATAGGGCGGGGGCAGAAGGCGATCTTTCTTTTTGACTTTGTTGTTGGGGGAATCAATCGCAGAAAAACAGTTCCATATCCTTCTACCCTGACCTTTCCTCCTCCTGCTAGGATATAATCTCCTTCCTCTGCTGGTCGGAGGTCTCGAAATCGGTCTTTGTGTCGAAAGATGTGAGTTGTTGATCCAGAGTCTAGGATTGCAACCGCTCCAAAAGTTTTGCGCAGGGTTGGGTGCACCATCGCAATTGATGTTAGAGCGATCGATATCAGGGCCTCGCCGACTTTCCGTTCTTCTAGTCATTGATCGCGGGACTGGTGATCGTTGCAATTTTAGATCGATTTCTCGATTTTTTTTCTTTTGGGTTCGCATCACTTGTCTTTCGCGCCTCGATTTCGTTGACGATATCGCTCTTGGAACGCTTGCCGATTCGCAATGGCTCAACCATTCATAGCAAGGCAGATGTGTAGATGTCCTCAAGACTAAAAGTGTATTCATCGACAATGACTCCTCCCATGTCCGGCTCGCCCGGCGATTAACATGTTCCAAGTTCTCTAATAATGTTGTTTTCAAACCTTTTTGTATCATTCAAAGACATGATGGTTTCCCACAGAATAAAACCTGTCATTTGTCATGTCCGTCCCAGATCCCAGATCCCAGATGCCAGATGCCCTTGCTCCGGCCGCAGTCCTGCACCACGCTATCAAGCCCTTACTTACTCTAGCATAGCCCTGAGTACCTGGATCTGCTCCAGCACGCTTGATCGGCTGGTACCGCCTTGGGACGATTTCGCCTCCACACTCGTTTCATATTCGAAGGCCTCCACAATGTCTGGGGTGAACCGAGAATCAATGGCTTGCAGTTGCTCAAGGGTCAGCTTGTCCATCGAAATTTCCAGCTTCTCAGACAGCGCAACGACGCGTCCAGAGATGTGGTGAGCCTCGCGGAATGGACATCCCTTCCTCACCAACCACTCTGCGACATCGGTGGCTAGCATCGTCTTGTCCAGAGCAGCCTCCATTCGCTGTGGCCGCACCGTCAATGTAGCAATGACGCCATTGGCTATGCCTAGACTATCCGACACAGTCTGAACCGAATCCAGCATAGGTTCCCACCCTTCCTGGAGATCTTTGTTATAGCAAGATGGCAAGCCTTTCACCGTCTTTCGAGTGAATAGTTAGTAGCTACCCTCGATACGCTCCTAGTCACCTTCAAAGCCCAAGGCAAACTAGCTGACATGTTCATATGAGGACTCACCATCATTAAGCCAGCCATTTGACCGAAAGCACGGCCCGACTTGCCGCGCAGAAGCTCTAACGAGTCTCCGTTGAATTTATTGGGCATTAAAGAGCTACCCGTAGAATAGGCGTCGGCCAGCCGCACGAAACTGAACTCGGATGTCGAATAGATAATGAGGTCCTCAGCCCACCTGCTGACGTGGTTGGTGAAAATCGAGTTCCAGACGAGGAAGTCGAGTAGGAAATCGCGGTCCGCCGAAGTATTCATCGAGTTCAAAGTGATCCCGCTAAACCCAAGCTCCTCGGCTATTGAATTTCGATCAATACGAAATGGATTGCCGGCCAAAGCGCCACAACCAAGCGGACTTAGGTTGACCCTTTCGAAAACTTGGCGCAACCGCTCGAGATCCTGCTTGAACGCGGCGGCATGTGACATGAGCCATTGCGACCACCGAACCGGCTGAGCACGCTGGAGATGGGTGTAGCCAGGCATGATGTAGTCGCTGAAGTTGTCAGTCAACAGGAGACCGCTTTCTACCAGAGATGGGGCCTGGCTTACAGTTCAGACTCGGCACGTGTGACAATGACCTTGAGGAATGCGACGAGTTGGCTGTCGATTTCGCGAATCCGATCGCGCAACCACATGCGCATATCACAGACAACTTGCTCGTTGCGGCTGCGACCTGTGTGCAGCTTACCCGCAATGTCCTTGCCGATGACCTCTCCTAAACGGCGTTCGTTTGCCGTATGAATCTGGTCCATCGTTAGCCTCGAGAAGTTGAGAGTAGAATTAAGTGGCCCCTCACATCTTCGTCATTCGGCATGATGACGAAAGTTCCCTGTTTCCATTCTTCCATCACTTGGAGCAAGCCACGCTCAATCGCCTGAAATTCGTCTCTGGTGATAATGCCGGCCTTTGAGTTGGCCCTGGCAAAAGCAATCGACCCAAGGATATCTTCCTTGTAAAGAGTCTTGTCGTACCGGATCGAGGCATTGTACTTATGCATGAGAGGGTCGATCGCACCTGCGCACCGTGAGGTAAGTATACTGCATCCGAAGCTTGTTTCCCGAAGCATTCGAACCTGTGAACCTGCCCCCCCAGAGCATGCCAGCCGCCGGGGCGTCCGCCTTTTTCTCCGCCATGTTGGAATTTTTTATGAGTGGCGTTCGTTGATTTTTTTTTCAAGGTCGACGAAATCAATGGGATCGATGAGACCAATGGATCATATGGCGCTTAATTGTACCAATTCGCATGCGAGATCAACGGCGTGAAATCAAGGTCGAAAAGTTTGTTGAGAACAGTCATAGGGATTTTTTGTGGGGCCGACACCGGGGTCATGTGAGGACCCCGATAAGCAAAACTTGACCCCTGTCCAGATGCTGGCAACTGGCAAGAAGAAAAAAAAGCGGACATTGGTTTTCGGAGATTCAGCGGATTGGGCAATGGCAAGGGTAGCTTTGATATTTGGCAACAACTTAAACTTCATCTCCTAACCAACGTCTCCTAACCACCTTTCAACCACCCAATCCCGACCCTACCCTACCGCAAAAATGGAACTCCCTCCCGCCCTCCTAGCCGTCCTCCCCCCAACAAACGGCATCCTCCCCTACTACATGTTCCTCGTAAGCATCTACCCCTTCCCCTTCCTCCTTCCCACCCAAAGCTAACATTCCCAAAGATCTCAGTAATCTCCGTAGGAAACTCAATCCAAAACTACACAACTCTGCACTTCACCCGCCGCCTCTACAACGGCCTCTTCGTCCCCAATCCCCGACCAACCACCACCCCAGGAAAACACCCCGCCGATTCAGTCGACAAACTCGTCCCCGCAGCCCTCGAAACAAAAGATCCCAAGGCAGCGGACCAAGTCACACCGCTTGCGGCGCGATGTTTCGGAACTTGGACGTTTCTGACGAGTGTGGTGCGGTTGTATGCGGCGTATAACTTGCATTTGGCGCCGATTTACAATATTGCTATTTGGACTTATGTCATTGCTTTTGGGCACTTTGCGAGCGAGATGTTTGTGTTTCGGTCCATGACGTTTGGCCTGCCGCAGTTTTTCCCTTTCTTTTTTGCTAGTCTTGCTTTGGTTTGGATGCCTTTGGTCAAGGACTACTATGTTGTTGCTTAATGGGAGGTCTCTTGGAAGGCAGGTGTCATCAGATAATGTTATTCTCGACTCGCGCGGCTCTTCTTCATCTGTGTTCTTATTACTCTAATACCATATTTTATATTCTGCGCAGACCATCTCTAATTCTTTAAATTTTCCAAAAAAAAAAAAAAAAGTTGAATATTTTCACGATTGTCGATATAGCGGACCGCCGCAAGCACGTAAGCGAGCCGCGGCCTGCTCTGGCGTGATATCGCGCTGGGCCTCTGCCATGAGCTCGTAACCGACGAGGAACTTGCGGATAGTTGCCGAGCGCAGCAGTGGCGGGTAAAAGTGCATGTGCAAGTAGCTGTCTTCAATCTCCTCGGGCGTGCCCTGAAGCGGAGCTTGATGGATACCCGAACCTTTACGACAGAAGTGTAAGTAATCACCTCCAAGAGAGAGAAAAGAAGAAGAAACTCACTGTAAGGGAAGCTGCAAGTGAAAAGGTTGTCATAGCGCCGGGTAACCTCCTGGATAGCCTCTGCAAAGCCCAATCTCTCTTCCGGCGTGAAATCCACAATCGCCCGGACGTGTCGTCTTGGCAGCACGAGCACTTCAAAGGGCCAAATCCCCCACCAGGGGCAGACTGCCACAAACATGTCACTCTTCCAAATAACACGACTCTCTTTCTCAAGCTCCAGCTGCACATAGTCGCCGAGCAGGTGTCGGCCTGCATTCTCAGCCCGGTACTTGGTCATTTGCGGGAGTTCCATGGCCGGCTCTTCGGGCAAGAAGGACGTAGTCCAGATTTGGCAGTGCGGGTGTGGGTTTGAGCAGCCCATGGCGGCACCTTTGTTCTCAAAGATTTGCATGTAACGCAGCTGTGCTGCTGGTGCTTCGATGCCGTGGGATTGCGGAGGTAGTGCGAGTTGGGCACGTTGGCTAGCAAGAGGATTTTCAGGGGACAGATGCTCGTTGAAGATGCTCGTCCACATTTCAATCACAGGAAGAATGTCTTTGGCAGGTAGATCGGCGAGGGTTACGTTGTGTTTGCGTGAAAAGGCGACTACGTAGCATCGACCGGTTGCCGCCTCGGCTTTGAGGAGTTGAGACTCGAGGTCTGAGTGGGGGTGAAAGAAAAGGTCAGCTCTGTTATGGTTGAGTTGACGCAAAGGGTAATCACCTTTTCTCTCGGGTGGGTTGTATTCAGCTTGCGTCTCGCGCACGGCACTAAAGTCATTCAAGAAGGCAAATGTGTCCGTGTAGTCGGGATTCTGATCGCCCTGTGCGCGCTTGTTCCCAGGACATAGATAGCACTGTCTCAAGTTCAGCATTGGCCACGAGATTTTAAGAGACAGAGTTGCCCTATACCTTTTCATCGTATTCGTTGAGACTGCTTTGCTCGGGCGAGTCCTGTTGGCCTCTGGTGGTACATGCATGAGCTTCTACGTTTCATTCGTCGTCTACCACCGTCGTCCTGGTTGACTTACTGCCATGGCCTCTTCGTCCTATGTGGCGACACGAGGAGCCAGGAACCGCGAAGGGGGTTGAATCTCCTGTGTGAGATGTCATCGAGAATATGATCCTCCATAACTGCCGGCCCAGGAGGGGCGTTTCTATATCTGGTGATGCTTGATTCACGATTATCTCAGGTTTGAGGAAAAGAGCCGAGCTTTTTTTGTTGTCAAAGCAAGCCTGCCAAGCGTTGAATCACAATTGATGCATTTCTAAAATATTCATTCGAGGGAGCTATATGCATTCATGTTGAAAAGGGTTAAAAAAAACCCTCGTCGTCGGGATAGATGTCGGCCTTTCATTGAAGCGACTGACAGTAAACAGCGGGGTTTGTTGGCAAAGTATGGAGTAGAAGCGCTCCACTGACATATCACCAAGCTTTTGTGGGTTGCACCACAAGGTACGGAGGACAGAGTCATGTCGAGCAATTAGCCCCCACCCTCTAGCATCTGGAATAAAGCTTGCCGAGTGGCCCGTGGAAGCCAATTGTCGCGACATTTTTTATTGCAAGGTCATAGTGAGGCATACATGTACGGAGTAGTATGTCAAAGGCAACAAGGTCCCTCTTGGCAAGAAAATACGTGTGAAGAAGTCTCTTGATGGCTCAAGTACTCAGTAAAAATTCAGTGCAGCTCCATACAGTGCTGAAAAGCAGTGTTTGCCCGTACCTCATACTGGTCGTTAGTCCTTGGGGAGCACAGCGCTGACTCCGTCGGCTACACATCGGATAAACCCCCTTTCCCCATGGGCGGTCGGCCACAAGACGCTCGTCTGGACACATACATTGCGCCACTCAGCTGTCCGCCTGAAAGTGCCCTAGCGAAACCGCCCAAGTTGAACGTCCGTTCATCACAACTTCCATCCCCAAACAGCCATTTTTCATCAAGATAAATTCGGCTCTCATCTAAGCCAACCCCTCTTATCTTTTCCCCATAATTTTCCGCTTCTTTTTTCGTCAAAGTTGGGGCGTGCAGGCCACCCTCTTCTCGCCGCTCCCACAAAGGACACTTTCAGGGGGGGAACCACCTCCCCTCTCCTGGCCTCCACTCCACGTAACGCGACAGTGGCCTACCTGGTATGGGTGTCATACGCAAAAAGACTGCAGCCCGCGGTGGAGAGGGTGGTGTAAAGTATGTTTGCGACGTGTGTTCGGCTGACATTACTTCAACCGTAAGATATTTCTCTCTTTTTTTCTCAACCTGTTGCTCTTATCATCTTATTTCCCTCCTGGTCCATCGTCTCCGTTTCTCGGCGGCGCAAAGTACCTTTTTTTTTCTGCCTGGGGTCCGGAGAAAACATGCGCCGCAGCTCAAAACCGATCGCACGCTCTACCCGTGCCACTTTCAACAGCTTTGGGCCCTTGTGCGCATTCGTCTCTTCTCTGCAAACAATCGACTAATCGATTTTGTCACCCTTGTAGGTACGCATTCGTTGCGCACATGCTGCCTGTAGCGACTATGATCTCTGCGTCCTGTGCTTTTCCAGTGGCCAGTCAAGTAATGCCCATCGCCCCGAATCGCATCCCTTCAAGGTCATCGAACAAAACTCTTTCCCCATTTTCGACAGCGACTGGGGTGCGGATGAAGAGCTGCTTCTCCTCGAAGGTGCCGAGATCTACGGCCTCGGTTCCTGGGCCGACATAGCCGACCACATTGGCGGCTTCCGCAACAAAGATGAAGTGCGCGACCATTACCTCAAAACATATATCTACTCGGAACGGTTTCCGTTACCAAAGAGATGCAGCCCCCATGACATGGAACTGGCGACCGAGATCCCTCGCGAGGAGTTCCAGGCGCGCAAGAAGAGACGCATAGAAGAGCGGCGAGAGGCGCAGAAGAATGCGCCAGTGCTACAGCCCAAGACGAAACCCACCGCCAGTGTACCATCTTGTCACGAAATCCAAGGCTACATGCCCGGACGACTCGAGTTTGAAACTGAGTACGCCAACGAGGCCGAGGAGGCTGTTCAATTAATGCAGTTTGACCCTGGTGACGGCATCAACCCGCGAACGGGCGAGATTGAGCCCGAGATGGCATTGAAACTCACCGTCATGGAGATTTACAACTGCCGCCTCACTCAGCGTGTCGAGCGCAAAAAGGTCATCTTCGAACACAACCTCCTAGACTACCGCGAAAATATCAAGATCGAGAAGAAGCGCAGCAAAGAAGAGCGCGATCTTGTCAACAAGGCCAAACCTTTTGCCCGCATGATGAACCACTCGGATTTCGAAAGCTTCTGCCAGGGACTCGTCGACGAACTTAATTTGCGCCAGGCCATCACCCAGTTACAAGAGTGGCGCAGCATGCGCATTGGCGACTTGCGGAGCGGGGAGAAATACGAGCAGGACAAGGCCCAACGGGCCCAGAAGGCCGTACCCATGGGCTCTATGGACCGGGAGCGCATGGCCTCTGCCCAGCGTAATAAGGCCGCTGCCGTACCGGATCCTCCTAGCGGCGCCGCGCTACTCATCGCCCCCGAACTCCCCATCCGCATCGCCAAACCGGATGTCAACGGTGCCAACGGTACCAACGGTACTGCTGCAAACGATGGCAATGCCCTCTCTAATGGTCATGGCGCTCCACAGACTAACGGGGCCGGGCCAGCCTTGACGAACGGCACCGCCGTGCTTGCCACTCGGCCCCGCTTTGTCCCACAACCCATTTCGGGTGTCCAGCCCCTTGTTCTGACACCAGACAATGCGCCCGACCTTCACCTCCTGACCCCCGAGGAGGCCAAACTCTGCGAGGTCGTCCGACTGCAACCGAAGCCATACTTGATGATCAAGGAACAAATCCTAAAAGAGGCCATCAAGGGCAATGGCACCCTTAAGAAGAAACAAGCCAAAGAGATTTGCAGACTCGACACACAGAAGGGTGGGAGGATCTTTGACTTTTTCCTCAATGCAGGCTGGGTTGGCAAAGCATAAAATTCTCCCACAGACACCCGCCGTCTCCGACCAATTCTTCTCTGTCTATGCCAAATCACGCGAGACCAGAGCAGCCAGGCCACCAAACCTGTGTAGCATCTCATTTTCCTTCTTCTTTTTCTTATTGTCGACGGGCTTCTCTGAAGCCAAGTCCAAAATCTACGTGGGTAAAGCATTAACGACGGTCATGGGTGTCGCGGGGCAAATGAAGGACGGACAGGCGTTTTGTGTTGTTTTGAATTTTGGAGCCGACGATGAATGACAACTTCATGCCGAGTCTTCGTTGCTCTATTTTTTCTTTTCTCTTTTCTCCTGTTTCCATATTTAGCTCCATTGACAGCAGGCATAGGTGCTTCCTTTTGATAAAGATACCTTGTTACAAACCAGCGTATAAAGAGATATATCCAATACATGTACATTTTGCATTAATATTGCAGAGTCCACTTACATGCGATTCGACGCTCTTGCCTGCGGCAGTGAAAGTAGACGTGTAAATTCTATCGAGGACATTCAACGGTGTGCTAAAATTGAGAAGATGCTCTGAGCCGTCCCCAAGAGGAGGTTTCAGGCACTGACATGGCATGCAGCTCGGGTTGACGGCTGAACGCCAACAGCGAAATTGCTGTAGCTGGGTATCTAGATACAGTCAAAGGCGAACACCCAGGAAAGAACTACCTTCGTCTTTTACAAAGCCATTTCGCAGTCACTGGACCCCAGGGCGCAACTCACCAATGCCTGGTCTACGAGCCACTTGGAATGACCTTGACAGAGCTTCGAGACTTGTTCCCAGAGAGATTCTTGTATACAGAATTATTCAAAAACATAATCAGAGTTGTTTTATGCGCTGCCGATTGCTTGCACCAGGCCGGTGTGGCACATACAGGTTGGTTCCATCACATCCCAAGACATCTCCGCTCAAGTCCAATAATCTGGCACACCTCGGTATGTGATTTGAAGACATCTCGCCAAATGATATACTTCCTAGTATAAATGGTCTCTCTGTTCTTCCCAAAATTGAACGAGCGGAGTAGGGGATTATCCAGCCCCTCGCAATAGCCTCACCGATCGTATCATTTACATATCGAGACCCATGCCCCTTCCCCATGGGATGCCTCGAGTCAGTGACTTTGGCACGGCACGAATAGGTGATGTACATCGTGGCGACATTATGGCAGAGCTATACCGAGCCGCAGAGGTAACACAAGGAATGGGCTGGGATTACAAAGTAGATGTTTGGGCAATCAGCGTAATGGCATGTAAATCAAAGCAACTATCCACGCAGAAAATGAATTATTAATTCACTAACCTGTTGTATCCAGCTTTGGGATCTATGAGAGGCGTTCCCTCTTCTCTGCGTGTGGTGTCGATGGTGAGTTCATCGATGAAGCACACCTCGCCGAAGTGGTAGCTCTCATGGGGCCTCCGCCCAAGAAGTTTCTCGGTCGCAGCGAGGCGTGTAAAAAAACACTGGAATTCCGAGGGTAACTGGATCGCTGCGACTCCAATCCCTCAGAAAACTCCTGCGGAATGTCGAGGTGCGGCTGGATGACGAGGAAAAAGAGGTCTTTTTACGATTTGCGAAGAAGATGCTGACCTGGCTTCCGGAGTAGAGGCCAGCTGGTGCCAAGTTGAATGAGTGGGAGTATCTCAATATGCAGTAGGCATGCATTTGCACTCGGAGCTCATGTCACAACAGATGTGCTGCCAATCCCTTGGATCTATTGGATACTGGCGAGGCCCTTCTCGGGACCCAGAACACTCTGCACTACTGAGACAAATCCTGCTCACGGCGTGGTAATCTTGTTCAGATACGAATAAGGTGCTATGCCATGCCACAACACCACACCTTCCTTGGGAAGAATCCGGAGCCAGGACAGCTTCAGGGAAAGAGCTCTCCCTAGGGCACTTGCTTTGAGAAGCCATGGCCACGTATGATTCTGAGCCATCTCATAATAGATATGGCAGTCACAGAATGTGCACAGGAATGCTTTGGACCTTCTAGTCTTTTCATCACGCACCAGATAAAGATTTGGAGGAAGGGCCTTCCTGCTGAATGGTCATTGTGTATGGGCTCTTTCCTTTGGAAAACGTCTGGCTCCCGATGGGAACAAAGACACAGAGAATACAAGGAGTATACAAGAGGTGCATGTACTTCCACACTAAAGAATAGCTGTAGAATTGACGAGAGAAACAAGAGAAAAAGTACATTCCACGACACAGAATCAAGCTCAATTCAAAGGAAAGAGCTTGTTATCTCCTTCCTCCCGAGCTTCCCAAG
The DNA here is from genome assembly GCA_019925285.1 of Graphium sp. VPRI43844. NCBI lineage: Eukaryota > Fungi > Ascomycota > Sordariomycetes > Microascales > Graphiaceae > Graphium > Graphium sp. VPRI43844. The sequence continues at coordinate 17,560 of JADHKT010000098.1, forward strand.
CAAAGTTTTAGCGCGGGAACATGGACCCATAATTCGGTGACCCTACTCCACACTGTAAAAACGAATTCCAATTACTACTGTACTACACCAAAAGTACGTGTAACTCTCAACAAATTCGCACGGTGTGTACTGTGCAATTTCACGGTGTCGGTGAGGTACCGGCTCCACAGTCAACGTCCGCACACACTCCACCTTCAAATCCGAAAAGGCTGCAGAATGAGAGCTTCGAGATAGTACCAGTGAACCAGACAAACCAGCATCGACAGGAAATTCCAAACAAGGGACTCTCTATTTGGACACTTGATAAAAATAGGTGTAATTCTATCTATTTTTACGTCTTGTTCTCTTCTCTCTAGCTTGTCTGGAAGTTGAGATCGTCCCCATCGTGAACCCAATAAATCTCTTTATCCGGCTTCATCGCCAAAGTAGATAACGAGAAAGAAGGCATACATATACGGTAGGAGCCTACCCCCCCTTCCCGGCTCATGTTCGCTAGTTTGACCATCTAGGAAAGTGGTAGAAGGCTTGTGACGAGAAAAAACCGCTTCAGATTTTGGGAAGGAGTTCTTCTGTTGTGGAAGATACCCTTTTTGGCCTCAGAATTTGGTCTTGTGCTGCCGAAACGAAGGGCATTGCGTGCCTGGAGGGTGTTTTTGGTGTGAGCCCGAGGGGTACTCGTGGGTTTCTTGTTTTTCTTGCCCTAGAATTTCATCTTCCGGAAGGGGGGAGAAGCAAGCGGATATTGGAGTATATATACCACCCCTTCTCCCACATCTCTCCTCTCTTGAGCCTTTCTTCTCTCCTTCTTTTTCTCCAAAGCACATGCATTGGTCCTCTGCTGTCAACTGTTTCCCTTGACACTTCGTCTGGAAATCCTGCCTGGACCTACATCTTCTTTGCACTTCACTTGGCCCTTTGTCTTTACCAAAGACATCTGCCTTGCAAGTCCTTTGTTTGATTGCCCGAGTCAATTTGGCGTTCGCTTCATCTTTCTCATATTCTTTGGTCTTCTTCGAGTCTACAAGATTCAAGCTTTGCACCATGTCTACTATGGCTACCATCCATAGTCTTCAGCATATCTCTGCCGAGAATCTTGCGTCTCTCATTCTTCAACGAGAGGCCAATGGCCCGAACTCGCTTGCCATAATTGACGTCCGCGATGACGGTAAGTTACTTTTTCTCCATTTCCATCCAATGGTCTTCATTCCACACTTGCTCGAGTTTCTATTTGGGATCGGACAACCCTATAACTCTTGGGAGGTGGCAAGCCCCATGACGCTCTCTTGTTGGAACTGAATTAAGTTGCTAACATTGCTGGTTTCTGTGCTAGACTACATTGGAGGACATATCAATGGCTCTCGCCATGTCCCCTCGCGTTCGTTGGACGCCATGATGCCAAATTTGGTCCGCGATCTTGAGCGAGTCAAGACGGTGGTTTTCCACTGTGCTCTCTCGCAGCAGCGAGGCCCCTCGGCCGCGCTTCGCTACCTTCGTAGCACATCGGACCGTTACACCAAACATCCAACCACCGCCTTGGTCAAGAAGGCTGACTCGCCGGCCAACGAAGCGGGCGGAAAGGCGGAAAATGAGGGTGACAACACCACCGAGGTTGCTATTGTCGCGCCTCTCGAATCTCAGGCTGTGTACGTGCTCGAAGGCGGTTTTAATAGATGGCAGAGAGTATACGGAAAGGACGACAGACTCACAACCAATTACGTTCCGGAGCTCTGGCGCGATACTTTCTGGTGTTGAGCACAGATCCACCGCGTCATTTCTCATCTTCATGTCATGTTTCGTCATGTACACTGTCTGGAGGATTAACCTCGACAAAGAAAATGGAATGGGAATCTAGAGGGAATTGTGTCATGGTAAAAAGGCCATGTTCTCGGAATGACTGGTCAGAATGACTGGTCATTTGTTTCTTTCGAGTCTCTTTTTCTCATCTGATCACGGATACGTGGCCTGGCCTTGTTCTAGATTGTGTACGTACGCAGTGACGATGGTGGACAAGGAGACATTTGCAGATATATCTTATTAGTAGTAGAGCCTTGCTTTCAAAAGCACCGTAGAATGGGCATCAAAACGACAAAAACAAAAAAAAACAATACAATCTTTTCTCGGCCTTGCCCCTGAATTTGCACTCTTCTCTCTCGGATCGTGTCTTTGTTTCATTTTGTGGGCTCTCCTGTTCTGTAAATCCTTCAAGTCGGTGTAAGCATGATAGGGTTGTAGAACCCGAAGCCCTGTCGAGTTATACACGCAGCTTATAGAATGAGAGAACATTGTGAAAGATGTGAAAATAATGAGAAAATGATTGGTGGTGCAATAGTGCTATAGATATCTTCAATCTATTGAAGTCTTGCCATCTTTCTACACATCTATCTCCTCGACTCATAAATCTTCTTTTTATCTCCTTCTTTTGCAATCCAAACGCCAAGCTGTTCACACACATTGCGAAAATGACAAGAAAAAAAAAACCCCTTCTGACAGTGTTATACCCAAAGACCAACAAGGCCAGATGGAGCGAATCACATAGAACCTTGACCAGGCTCGAAAGAAAAAAAGAAAAGCACACTATATACAAGACGGCCGGTGATACAGTTAGGCAAAAGTACTCTCCTAAGCTACTCTTGCCGTCCGCGCCGCCCGTCGAAACCGTTGGTCTTCCCGCCACGAATCCTCAAACACCGTCTTCTTGGGCTTCAAATCACGTTCCTGGACGCCGAGTTTCCGCACGACCTGGAAGGCACCGGTGCCAATGCTCATAGTCTGGCCCATGATGATGCATTCGCTGACGCCCTCGATGGTGTCGGTCTTCATGGCGGCGGCGGCGTCGAACAAGTGGTCGGCCGTCTTTTCGAACGAGGCGAGCTGCAGGACACTGTCGCGCATCTTGGACAGGCCGAAGCGGGTGATGCCGAGAATTTCGCCCTTGTACGTCATGACGTCGGCAAGGAGCTCCATGTGCCGCGGGTCGATGGCCATGTCCTTCATGACTTCGCTGATTTCGTCGGCGATGGTTGTGCGGGCGGCTTCGATGCCTAGGACGTCGCGGCATTCGAGGACGCTGTTTGTGCGCGACTTCGTGCCGATTACGCCTTCTGTTGTCATGCAGGAGCGGAGGCCGTAGCCTTCGACTACGACTTGGTGTGTGCCGTCGTCTCGGGTTTCGATGATGGCTCGATTGGCTTCCGGGTAGCCAGAAATGGCCACTGTGGGAAGCATTCGCTTGAGAAAGCTGGCGCGTATGAGCATGTCATTCTTATCGTCGCCGGCTGATGCTGCAGTGCGAGAACGGGACGGTGCTTTTCGGGTTGTGCTGCCCTCAGGCTCGGGGCGGATAGCGATTTCGATACAGGAGCCTCGGAGGGAGATGTCTCCTCGGTCCAACTTGAGCTTCTTGTTTTTGATGATGGACAGGGCAATGTCGCGTGTCGTAATGCCGAGATGCATGTCTTCGAGAGCATCCGTGTCAATCTGAAGCACCACTGTGGCGCCATCCGGTCGCCATTCGTCCTCTACGTATCGGAGGACGTCCGAAATGTAAGACTTCTCGATACGAGCCGTTACAACGCGGGCGGCCTCAATCTGGCGGTCGTTTTCCAAGGGACACGTGATGACAGGCGTACTGATGTTCTTGGAGGCGTTGATAATCTCTTTGATACGCGGCACACCCTGCGTAATACTCATACCGGCGACACCGGCGAAATGGAAAGTCTTCAGTGTCATCTGCGTACCGGGTTCACCAATCGACTGGGCGCCGACGGCACCGACGGCATGGCCTGGTTCAACGTGGGCCTTTTTGTATTTCTCGAGACACATTCGGATAAAGAGCTGGAGAGTCTTTGACGAGACCTTGGAAACGCGGTCCACGTGAGCCAACTTGAGCGCCAACTCGTCATCCTCCTTGGCCGGCTGTGCTTTGCGTCTGCCACGTCCCGTCTTGACGGGCAGTGCCGCCGACTCCTCCACACCGGCTAGTTTTCGTGCTCTCTCGGCACGGGCAGCACGTTTCTCAACATAAGCCGCAATTGTTCGAAGGAAGTTTCGGGCACCCTCATGTTCATCTACGCTGAAATCATCTGTGGCATCGTAAGGAAGTGGTTGGTCCAGCAGACCAACACGAGGGTACTTCTGTTGCTCTTTCTCGAGCATTGAACGACAAAAGTCGCGCATCTCGTCTGGGAGCAAGCCAGGACTATTGTTGTCCCAGGTCAGGTTCTCGGCGTGTGTCCATGTGCGATCAAAGTGGACAGGCACGGCAGTGCCTTCCATGTCGACGGGATCCAGCTTATCGGCACCGAACTGGAACTGCACAATAGTGCCACCAGATGTCCGCACGGTATCGTCGTACCGAGTAGACAGATCCTCGAGAGACTTCATGAGACGTCGCGACATGTAGCCCGTTTCGGCAGTCTTGACAGCGGTATCTACAAGACCTTCTCGACCAGAAATAGCGTGGAAAAGGAATTCAGTGGGGAGGAGCCCCGTGTAGAAACTGTTGCGCACGAATCCCTTTGAAGGGGGCTGGCGGGCATTTTTGTGAAAGTGTGGAAGACTACGGTCTTGGAATCCATCCGGGACACGCTGGCCACCGATAATTTGCTGACCGACGACAGCAATCATCTGTGCGACGTTAATGTTGGAACCCTTGGACTTAGACTTGGCCATGATCAAGGGCGAGTTGTTCTTGCTTAGGGTGTCAATACAGTACTCTCCGGCCTGCTGTCTGACACGACTGAGAATGCCAGAAATGGAGTTCTCCAGGGTCTGTTCCATGGTACAGCCGGGGGCCTTCTCGAGCTTTCCTTGCTTGAAAGTGTTGATCAAATCATCACACTCCTTGTACGCAGTCTCAACGAGTGATTTCTTCTTCTCCCCGAGTGCCTCGTTGGGGAACACGTCGCCAACACCAATTGAGAAACCTCTGTTTCCGAGCGCTCTAGCACACAGTTTGGAGAGGCGATTCATGGCCGCTGCGGCGTGATCGGGCCCGAAATCTCGCAAAATGACATAAAAGACGGAGTCCTTCTTTCCAGTTCCGACAGTGGCCTTGTCCATTAGTCCGCACATGATCTCCGAGTTGCGAATCACTAGCCACCCATCGTTGGGGCACATGTCAGGAATTTGGCCAGGTCGGTTCCTGTAGTCGTTACACTTGGCATCGAGGTTGACGAGGACAGGGCTTTTACGGTTGGGCCGGATCATAATGTTGAAAATTTGTTTGCCAGTCCAGAGCCGTTGAGGCTTCAAGATGGCTGGCGGGGGCAGGTCGACGTGGGTGGTTCCCTCCAACATGTGTTGGCAGATGTAGAGGAAGTCTTTGCGATCAAAGAATCGATCTTTGCTACTCAAGACATACGCGGCAGTAATGAAATCCTGCGTAGCCGCAATAATAGGCTCTCCGTTCTTGGGTGTCACAAGGTTGTGCCTGACACCCATAAGGGTCATGGCTTCAGCGCGGGCCTCCTCCGTCTGAGGAACGTGCAGATTCATTTCATCACCATCAAAATCAGCATTGTAAGGGGTGCAGACACATTCGTTTAAACGGAATGTCCTCCAAGGCCGAACCTTGACGAGATGGCTCATAATACTGAGCTTGTGGAGCGAAGGTTGACGGTTGAACAAAACGACATCGCCGTCCTCGAGATGTCTCTCGACAATGTCTCCAATGCGGAGATTATCAGCGCAGCGTTCACGGTTGACCCATCTGAGGTCTGTCTTGTGATTATCGTCTCGGTTGATGATCTGCTTAGCTCCGGGCCACTTGTCTGGTCCATTGCGAATAAGTTGGCGTAGCTTCTCCATGTTTTGGCGCTGGGCGCGTTCGCGGTATGTCATGTTCTTGGCGACAAGAATAGGAACAGCCACCTGATCAATGCCAAGGTTGGGGTCCGGCGAGATGACAGTTCGACCTGAGAAGTCCACACGCTTTCCAGACAGATTACCACGGAAGCGGCCTTGCTTGCCCTTCAAACGCTGGCAGAAGCCACGGACGGCCTTTCCGTAGCCGGGCTGCTGTAACCCAGGTACATCACTGTTGACATACATGGCAATCTGTAGTTGCAAATACTCCCACTGCTCCATGATGGTTTGTAGAGGAGCACCCCGCACGAGAGAGTTGCGCAAGATGCTGCTAACCCAAACAATATCGGCCAGTTTTGTCGTCAAATCGTCTTCGTTACTCGCGTTATCTTGTGCCACCGAGGGCCGAATGCAAACGGGTGGTGCGGGCACGTACTGCCACAAGAACATTTCGGGGCGACCCTCAGTAGGGTCAAGACCGAGCAGTTCGCAGTCCTGCTGGGGTATCAATTTGAAGAGCCTCAGGACTCTGAGAGGGTTCAGATCATCGACAGCTTTTCGTAAATGCTTGTCGATTTCTGGGTTCAACTTTTTCGCTTCATTGAATGATTCGTCGAACCGTATCTTTTCTTCGGGAGGCTCCTTCTTGAGCGCGGTTGACTTGTTGTAAGCCGAGAATCTGTCATGGATAATTTTGAGTACACCGGCTTTTCGGACGGTGCCATTGAGAGATCCACAGTAGGGGCATTCTTTGACTTTTCGGCATTGCTCGTTGATGCGCTTGCGGATCATGGATCGGCGGAGGTTGTCGAGGGCGGGTTTGCGAAGCTCGTTAAGGAAGCCCCGCCGATCGGCAGGGGGGAGGAGTACTCGGGAACATTCCTTTTTTACAAGTATCAGCAAGTGATTCTCCGGTGTAGGTTTGATGAAGACTCCGTTTTACCTTGCAGATATCTTGTAGGATATGTATCACAAACCCTAAGTAGCCGATATGGAAGGCGGGCAGCGGAAGTCTCACATGGCCAAAGTGGCCGCCGCAAGTCTGTAAGGGTTGGTGGCATGTTGAGCATTCGCCAGACTTGCTAGAAATTCCCTATTTATTCGAGCAGAATGAGTAAACCGGGGTTCCAATGTAGAGGTGTGGTAGGGAGCAATCATACTAGTCTAGGATCGAGGGGTCCATGGCGGTAAGCCTCGCGGTTCTTCTCGATGTCGTATAGCAGGCGTGAAGACACCTCGATGACGGCCTGGTTAAGAATATCTTGTTCAGACCTGTGGGAGAGACGGTTAGATTAACAGTCGAATATCAAAACATAATATAGCTAGGTGTCGCAAAGGAGGGGGACGTACTGGATGCCGAACTTCAATGCTTTGAAGCGCTGGGGAGGATCATCGCTAAGCTGAAGCTTAACTGGCAGTCCAGAACCTACGCCAGAGGTAGTTCCGGGCGTGACTCTAGACATCGTTCTCGGTTATGATCTCGTGAAGTTTTGTTCGTGAAGGTGGAAGTCGTTCGTGGAAGGGTCGGCTTTGCGAGGAATGCTAGCTGAACTCGACCTGTGTGAATAGTTGCTGGAAGATCATGATTTTCGCATCCATTACCAGTACCAGGTCATTTAATCGCGTGACGAGAAAGTTGCTGGCGAAAGAGACGACAATTTGGAAGTTGGAGAATGGCAGTTTCAAAAAAAAAAAACCAATCGTGACTCCTCTAAAAATGAAGTGGGGGTTGGTCCGTAGTGGTGGGGTAAGTGAGACTCCACACCTGGAGCTTGGAGCTCAAATGGTGATAAGTCAGCAAGAAGCTTGCCCAACACAGTGCCAGTATTGCTATCGACAGTGCGGCGGTGCTACGTCGTTCTTGGTCGTCGTCTGGTTCATATTGACGGAACCAATCCCAATAAATCTTCATTTGACACTTTATGCTATCAATTGAACTCATTCGATCTCTAAATAATCTCTGATCCTCCGCCATGCCCTTTCTTTAAGGATTATCAGCCCCACGGCCTCACAAGTCAAGACCTCTCCAGGGCCTCTTCCACAGCAAACGTTCCGTGAATGGAGCGTTTTAGCTGACTTCTTCAGACTTTCAAGCTGGCGTGCTCATATAGGAACCCGGGGCTTCGGACCCTTTTGTCCAGGTCCTCCCGTAACCCAAATTTCTTGCTGACCACCATCAGCGGGTCACGATCGTCTCCAACACACCAGGCAGTGACAAGCTCAAGCCCACCCGGAGCTATCCGCACACAGTCCTTTTCAATAAATAACACCCGCCTATTTCACCAGTCATTATCAATGGCCGGTAGTAATCTGTACAGTCGAACCTCTCATTCATTGGACACGGATTGCCCGCCATTGAAAACGCACTGGTTCCATGCTATTGACGTGAGATGCCCAATGGAGTCCCTTTTGAGCCTCTATCCCTTCTTTAAGAATCGGTAGTTTCTCTATCCTCATTTATTGGAGAAAGTCGAATTGCTGAGGTAGTGGCGACTAACAGAGACGAAGTAGATTCCTAAGCGAGGGTCCCAAATCGCAGAAGCGGTTGCCAAGCCAAAAGACAAGAACGAAAAGCCGTTGCGTCGGCCAGAGAAGTTCGTGGAATTTACAGTATCTGACTCGAAAAGTATTGAAAAGGCCTATCTGAAACACTTCAAGGAGAAGCCAAGCCCTGTCTCTACAACCTCAGCAAAGCGCAAGTTCGCTGGACCCCATGGACCAGCTGATGAACACCCAGACATCCGGGTTCCTGTTGGTGAGGACTTCCTATTTGATGTCAACATATCGAATAGAGAACTCGCGCCAGTATATTGGCATGGGCCGGTATACGAGGTGCGTCGTGGGACATGGTTTTACCACGAAGGCCAGACGCTGCGTCCATGCGAGGAGAGCTTAGCTTCGCAATTGGAAGCTGGATACCTCGAGGTCCGACCTTGGAAAATAAACCGTCAAACCCAAAAAGACATTGGCTCAACAGCGAGTAAACCGACGACAGCAAATGAGTCCTTGCAGAAACGCTCCGAGGAGACACCACCCAAGACCTACAAATTGCGAGATTTGTTTGCCAATACTGTCGTAACCTACCAAGATGAATCAACTGCTTGGCTATCCACCGACGGTGTCGTTTCATGGGTGACATCTCAGATATACGGGCGTCTATCTGGTAAAATGTACAAAGGTGGTATCAAACTGGTTCGTGGGTACAACAAACCATCGAGCGAGAAAAAGGCTGAAAAGCAGACTGAGGCGCCGAAAACCGTTCACTCGCCCAACTCCACAGCAGGTGCCGTCTCACGGCCCTTCTTCCTCTCAACCGGTGAAGCCGGTCATCCTGAGACTTCCCAATCACAAAAAGAGGACGAAATTGCAAGCCAATACGTGGGTCAGGAAGGGGACAGCCAATCTCGAGAAATTGAGCATTTGATTCTTGTGGTGCATGGTGTTGGGCAACTCGTTCAACTCCGGTATGTTATCCATTGGCTTAGGATCTAACCTAGAGCGCCGAAGCTACGATCATGGCTCAACGCTAATCACCCTCATTCTCGCTATGTAGTATGGAGCGCGCTGGGTTTGTACAAGATGTGAACGCAATGAGAAAAACCCTCAAGTCCATCTATGCGCGCTCACCCCAACTGCGCGTCTTGAATAATGACATCGAAAGCGGGCCTGGAAACTGTCGCGTCCAAGTTCTTCCCGTTTGCTGGAGACATCTTCTCGACTTCCCCAAAGCTAGCAGCGGAAACGCCCAGCCAGGGTTCAGTGATGGTGGATTTTCTGAAAATGACTGTGCGTATCATGACGAACATCGGGGCTCTTGGCTATGGTACTGACGACTAGAAGATCCGTCCCTAGAAGATATCACACCAGATGCATCCTCTAGGATGCGGTCCCTCGTCGCTGAGTTGGGAATAGAGGTGCTTCTGTACCAGAGTGGCTATCGTGATCAAATGTCCATTGCAGTCCGAAACGAGGCGAACCGAATTTATAGACTCTTCAAAAAGCGTCACCCTGAGTTTCACGGAAATGTCCATATAGTTGGCCATTCTCTTGGTTCTGCTATTTCTTTCGACATTCTTTGCCAACAAGACGAGGCGGGTTCTTACACGTCCCCGGAGCAGTCATGCGTAAGGTCGCCTCTCTCATTCCTCGAATCTGGTCCTGAGGAGGTTGGAGAAAAGTCCATACTCCCACTAGACTTTCCAGTTCAAGATTTGTTTTGCCTTGGCTCACCAATAGGGTTGTTTCAAATGGCCAGAGGCCGGTATGTCAATGTTATCTATCTCACCCACTTGAGCAACGTCGACTAATTGGTTTGCTTTGCAGTATGATTGCCCCTCATTCAGACACTACTACTAGGGAGCCAAGAATTCACCCCCTTGAGGCCGATAATGGAGACAAGCACGCATTGGACTCGTCGAATGGGCTTGCAACGAGATCACCCTACACGATCTCGGCTCCCAGAGTATCTCGGCTTTTCAACATATTCTACCCATCCGACGCCATCGGCTTCAGGCTCGAGCCTCTTATTTCACCCCAAATGGCGGCTCTCAATCCACAGCCTATTCCATCGATTAAACGTAGCCTTCTCGAAACCGTCGCGCCAGAGAGTCTGACTGGTCTTGGAGTCCGAGTCGGCCAAGGGGTGAGTGGTCTTTGGTCAACAATCAGCTCAGGCGTCACCTTTATGAACCGTAGCATCAGCTCTGAAGACTGGGGGAAGCTATGGAGGTCCGTGACGGAGCAGCGGGCGGCCGTTCAAGGCCAAAACCCACTAAGAGGAAATGGAGCGCAGGCCACATCGACTGAGTCTGAAGTGACCCCGAGCGATGAGACCACAAAGGAGCAGCCTGCAGATACGTCAACGGAGCACCCAACACTGTTTGCCGAGTTTCAGAAGCACATGGCCAGCTTGTCAAATAAAGGCATCCCGATCACTCGCCAGGAACGAGAGCGCAGAGAAGAGCGCATTCGACGCGAAGAGGCCAAAGTTGTGGCGCTCAATGATACAGGCCGAGTTGACTACTCGATTCAAGAGTGAGTTATATCATCAATTATCAGTATTTTACGTCGCCGTGCTAATATAATACTTGAAGGGGCTTCCTCGACTACAATCCAATGACATTCATCATGGCGCATCTCAGATATTGGAATGATGAGGACGTGAGCCACTTTATTCTTTCACATATTCTTTCACAAAAACTCAGTGAGAAGAATGCTAGCAATAGCAAGTCAACAGGTGGCACATAGCAGTACCCTGAAGGATTGGGGACCAGTTGCACAGCATACACGTACACCATAGAGGTCTATGTAAACCCACACCCACCTCATCTTTCAATCTTTAACAAAATCTTGTTATGCAATGCAAACTCAATTCTGCCCGCGAATAATGATGATCCTAATGAGTAACTTTTCCAATCTCCCCTTTATACTATTTTCAACGCCTCAAATACCTCCCGCAAACAAACAAAACTTTAGCTCGGTGGTGTCAAAATGCCGGCATCAACAAAGTCCCCAAGAATGCCTCCCCTGCGCGCCAGCTCCTCAGCCGTAAGGCCCTCCTCGTCCCGAATAGAACGAATATCACCCTCAGCTGATGTAACAATAACACGGCCAACACCATACTCATTCGCCGCACGCTTCAAGTTCTCAGGAAACGCACTATCCGGAAGCGCAGACGCAAGCCAAAGGAACAGCCACAACACATCACGATTCTGACTCGCGACGCCCTCGGGCGAAGAAGCAGCTACAACAGCGGCATGCAGAGGAGACCGCGACTTGTCTAGCGGATCACGGTAGTACAGCGCTGCACGAGCATCAGGCAATTCTGGTAGGAGATCGAGGATGGAGGATGCGTCGCCTTCGGCCTCGGAGGCTAGGACGTGGACTGCGTGGAGGGGACGAGCGTCGGGGTTCGAGGAGAGGTATGCTTCTTCAAGGATGTGGGGGGAGATGTTGAGGGCAGGCTGGGCGCCGCCTTCGTTTAGGTAGGATACTGTGATGGGCGGGATCTGTGGGAGGATCGAGGAGGAGGAACTTGCAGCTCCGGAGGTTGAGAGCGGGGTGTGGCAGGAGGGACAGAGGAGGGAGGGGACGATCTGGGGCGAGAGGTCGATGAGACATTGCCTGTTGAGAGATTGTTTGTTAGCGTGGTTTGAACCTTTAGAAGCTTTTTTACAATTCTTTGGAATTGGGGGGATTTACCAGTGGAATCGACAATTGCAAGGGAGACTGAGATCATCGGGGACAGTCTCGCTAGGCACGCCCTCTTCCTCATCTGGCTCGAGCTCGACGAGTAGGGGTTCTTCGCAAACCTTGCAGACAGTCATTGGTGTGGTTGAATGCGAAAGTTGGTATGGTTTTGAGTAGGGGTGTACAGCTAGTATCACAGAGCAATCAAGCTACTGGTAATTGAAAAGGTTAAACTGTTGGCAGGAGATCTTGAAGCTCTTTTTTTTCCTATCGAGAAGCGATCTTATCATAGGTGGGGTGATGCTGTTTTTTTTTCTCACCCCACCTTCAGTGCAGTTAGTGGTGGGGTATGCGCCCAGCAACGCATCATGAACTCTTAGGTAAGACTGAGAGCCCGCTTTCTGGTCTTTTGAACCTCTCGATCAAGCTGAATTGAAAAAGTGCTCAGAATTCGATACGCTTCTCTTCTCGTGAATTTTAATCATCTCGCTTAGTACTTTGTCAAAAGTCCGCAGTCTGGGGAATATATGTGAATTACGTGTCCCGGGTCTTTTGCTAGACAGAAATCTCCAGGCAGCCAAATAAAACCCAAGGCTATTTTTTTTTGTGCTAATAGGTCTGGGCTGGGTGAAGCTGTTGTGTTGGGTTTAGGCGGTTGAAGCCGTTAATCGGGCCGCGTGGCAGGATATACTTAGCGAGTCTTAATTTGGTGCAGTGGGTGCTTACGGGTGCCTAATCTTTTCATCCAGGGGGCTGGCTACGACCTTGCCCTTGTTTTCAGCACTCCTGGCAGGGGGGCCGACTTTTAACAAGAGGCCACAAATGTTGAGTCAGAGGTGCTCAATTTATACTGCGATGTGAGGATTGTGCCGTTGGAATTTTCTATCTAATTGTAATTTTAATACAATTTAATTGATAGAATGCGCCCGGCTCTGCTTCTTCTGCGACGAGAACTACGGAGTAGAGAACTGATTGTTGTTTGGCATAACGACATACGACATACGTCATCCGCTAGGCGAGGCGTCGCAGTCAGTGCCTGGCTGGCTGGCCAAGACCTTGCCGAATGCAAGGACTACTGCCCCTCGCTGGCGAGAATTGGGTCTAAGATTTGTCTAATACTGGTTTCGCAAAAGTACAACCCTTAAAAAAAGACGTTTCAATCTGATTGTAACTCCTTGAACTCCTCGTAGACGACCATTGAACCAAGGCATTGAGCCAAGGCGTAGATGAGGCCCATCCATAGTGAGCATTGGTTACCTCTAATAGTCATAGGATAAACTTCCCAGTGGTTCGGGCCACAATATCAGCTCCCTCTATTGGAAAAAGAAACATCCAGCATTTCCCAGGCCATGTCCAAAACGGAAGCCTATTCCACGATGCTTGTCGAGTCAAGCGTGCAATTCTCCCCCCGCCTCGTCCCCGTTGGCTCCTGGCGTCGTCATATGAGGGCCCCCCCCCATCATACCAATACACAGCCATCGTCCGCGTGGAACGGAGTTCCGCCTACTTCTGGTTCCACCTGCGGCACAGCCAATGCCAAGTACTCAGTACCTGCCTTTTCCCTAAGAAGAGCTTGAAATCATCCTAGCTGGGCAATTGGGCAAGAACTACCCCGCCGCATTTTCGCTTCCTTTCTTGTTTGTTCCGTCCAAAAATCAGAAATAGAAAGGCCAACCTCGGACAAAAACCCACAGTGTTCTTTCCCTCTTATTCCTGAGCAAAGCATCACCAAATCTTCATCTTCTTCTCTTCTCCAAAAGGACAAAAGACACTCGACGCCTCACGCCTCGAGAATCCTCCCTCCAACCCCGTTTAAGTAAAATCCTCCCTGCCACTCCACAGTGACCGTGCTAGCTTGAACCCCTCCGACCTTGGGTTTCCCTCCTTTCACCCCGCACCTTCCGAGCCATTCGAGTTTCACTGGTTTCCACGAACGCCACCTTTTTCCCAATCGCAACCGCCAGCCCGAGACCGCACACTGCACCTTGGACTCGATCGCCTATCGCAACCTGAATTCTTTTTTTTTTTCCTTTTTGCCACTCGACTGCGGTTTTGTTTGTTGGGTGCGATATTGTTAGTGCTACTAGCTCTCCTTGTGACTCGACCCAGCTTGAAGAGAGACACAGATCGAGCGAATTTGTACAACCTACGCTTAGGGACTTACAAATGTGCCCCAAATTGCCTGATTGCTAACCTTTCTTCTTTATGTCCAGGCGCCTTCCGCTTCTCGACTGATCGAACGCTATACTTTTTATCTTGAGTGCTTTCCAACGACGACACTTGACAATCATGAATGTTCTTAAACTGCAGAGGTATGTGCCCTTTTCAATGGCGAATGCGATTCTCTCCCATGGCCATCAACCAGGCTGACGTATCCCCCCCTCTGCAGGAAGTTTCCTCAATTCCAGCAAAACGAAATTTTCTCCCTCTCCGATGCCTTCCGTCGTCTAGATGTCGACGACAAGGGCTACATTGACGAGGCCACTGCCATCAAGGCCACGCAACAGAGCGAGCACCAACCATACGATGTTGTTCGTCAGGCTCTAAAGGAGGTGGAGCTGGACTCCTCGCGCCGTGTTGAACTGGAAGATTACGTTGGCGTAGGTAGTTCCCATATTTTACAGTCCCCCATCAACCTGACACACCTGGAGAGCTTATTCTAACACCCTTTTTTTCTTGTTTCTCCGGCGCAGCTCATCTCGAAACTTCGCGATAGCAGCTCGCAAAAGCGCCTCTCAACCGGTGTCACGCCCACCTCACCTGGCCTAGTATCCCAACGAAGTGGCAACGCTCCGACCCCCGGTCACGCTCACAAGACGAGCATCGGCGGTGGCACTGGCGGCAAGATCCACGTACAGGGTTCCAATGCCAACACTACGCATACCATTAATGAGGATGAGCGTACCGAGTTTACCCGTCATATCAATGCCGTCCTTGCTGGCGATCCCGACATTGGCGACCGTCTACCTTTCCCTACTGACACCTTCGAGATGTTTGATGAGTGCAAAGACGGTCTAGTTCTTGCCAAGCTTATCAACGACAGTGTTCCCGACACCATTGATGAGCGTGTGCTCAACGTCCCGGGCCGCAAGGTCAAGAAGCTCAATGCTTTCCACATGACGGAAAACAACAACATAGTCATTGAGTCGGCCAAGGGTATCGGGTGCTCCGTCGTCAACATTGGTAGCGGCGATATTATCGAGGTCCGTGAACATCTTATCCTTGGTCTCATCTGGCAGGTCATTCGCCGTGGTCTTCTTGGCAAGATCGACATCAAACTTCACCCCGAGCTGTACCGGCTTCTAGAGGAGGACGAGACGCTTGAACAGTTCCTCCGCCTCCCTCCTGAACAAATTCTTCTACGTTGGTTCAACTACCACCTCAAGGCCGCTAACTGGCCGCGGCGTGTCACCAACTTCTCGACTGACGTCAAGGACGGAGAAAACTATACGGTGCTACTAGCTCAGATTGGATCCGAGTATGGCTGCACCCGTGCACCTCTACAGACCCGCGACCTATTACAGCGTGCCGAGGAAGTGCTACAGAACGCCGACCGTCTCGAGTGCCGCAAGTTCCTGACACCAAGTTCTCTCGTGGCCGGTAACCCGAAGCTCAACCTTGCCTTCGTAGCCAACCTCTTCAACACGCACCCCGCACTCGACCCCATCACAGAGGAGGAGAAGCTTGAGGTCGAAGACTTTGACGCCGAGGGTGAGCGTGAAGCCCGTGTCTTCACTCTATGGCTCAACAGTCTCGATGTTCAGCCCTCAGTCCAGTCATTCTTCGACGACCTTCGCGACGGCACTATCTTGCTCCAGGCCTACGACAAGGTTGTCCAGGGCTCGGTCAACTGGCGCCACGTAAACAAGCGGCCCGCAAACGGCAACGAACTGATGCGCTTCAAAGCTGTCGAAAACACCAACTACGCCATTGAGCTCGGCAAGACGCTTGGCTTCTCGCTCGTGGGCATCCAGGGTGCCGACATCACAGACGGTCAACGCACCCTCACGCTAGGTCTTGTTTGGCAGCTTATGCGCCGCAACATTACAGTCACACTCGCCTCGCTCGCGCAAAAGATGGGCAAGCGTGAGATTACCGATGCCGAGATGGTGCGGTGGGCCAACGATATGTCAAGCAAGGGCGGAAGGTCATCAGCGATCCGGTCATTCAAGGACCCCGCCATTGGTACGGGCGTGTTCCTTCTCGACGTTCTCAATGGTATGAAGAGCAGCTACGTGGACTACGATCTCGTCACTCCAGGCCGGACGGATGATGAGGCCTACATGAACGCCAAGCTGAGCATCAGTATCGCACGTAAATTGGGGGCCACTATCTGGCTCGTGCCTGAGGATATCTGCCAGGTCCGCGCCCGCCTTGTGACGACATTTATTGGTACGTTCTGCTTTGTCAAATCTTCTCCCCACCTCTTTAACTTTGACTAACACGATTTCGTAGGCTCTCTCATGGCAACATACGAAAAGATGTAAACGAAGCTCTTTCTTTTGCTTAGTGTTTATCCAGGACACTTTAGCCCGTCATAGTTGACGTTTCTTGTTATTTTCTCTTTCCATATCCTCTTGTTTTCCTTTGTGTTGTTCCGGTAGAGCGCTTTCGGGGGGCCGCAAGTCAGGTTGGTAGGCGTGGCTAGGATGTGGAAAAAGTTTTGTAGCTCTAGTCTTGACCAAATTCAACCCTTTCTTCTTGGTTTTATCGGTCTATATTTTTTTGGTCTTTTTGGGGGATTATTTGCCACGTTCAAGTATGATATGAAGTGCATTAATTCAAGTAGAGAGTAGAAATTTTGAAAAGTACATATCAAGTGGTATCTAGCTAAAATACATGTACATACTGAAGCCATGTCATTTCCCAAACTAACTCCCAGTAAATAAACCGACAAACTGTAGAAAACTATAGATTGAAAAGAAAAGACATAATCCAAAAGGTACAAGCTTAGAGAATGAGATAAAGGCTGCACAGGATCGGAGGGCCAAAGAAAAGTCCAGCCCAGAAAATAACGTTTCCTAGCCTCGGCCTCGATTTCAAAAGGCGAGTCCTGCTCAATGCAGCGAGCTGTACATCACAGATCAATGAGTAAAAATTCAAGAAATAAGAAGGAATAAAAAGGAATAAAAAAACCCAAGGGTCCTTAAGGGGTTGGACGTACGGGAAGTTGGCACATTTGCATGATGAGAAGGTAACCGCGGACCTTGCGGAATAAACAGGCCATTACGAATTCATGTACGCATGCGGAGAATAGGAATGTTAGAACTGTTGCGGCGTGGCGGTTTAGGTGGAGGGATGTTATTGAGGAGTGGTAGACGTGGCGGAGGAGGAAGTTGTGTACTGGTCTTTTTTTCTCACTGTTAGATTCTGTATTTGGGGAGATGGAGGGGGTGGGGGATTTACCGGTTCCAGTCGCGGGCGAATTGATCCCATGATACTGGTCTTTTGTCAGTTTGTTTTGTGTTGATTGGGGAGTTGAGGTGACATACCGCTGTTCCACCAGGATGCGTAGAAGCTTCGGTCTGCGAAGCAGGTTATTTCGGCGAGGAGGTTGAGGACTGTTTCCCAGATGACGTACCAGGACATCTATAAAGTCAGCTTCTCTAAAGACGAGGACAGAACAGAGGAAAAGGGAAGACGTACCAGGTACTCGGCCATAAGGGGGAAAATGAGATCAATCATCATCCAAGGGAACAACCTCATTCTCTCCGCCAAAGTCCAGCCGGCCTCCTTCATGGCAATGGCCTCCATGACCACGGGGTAGATGTAAGCTTGCGAGACCATGACCATGACGAACAGGAGCCCTACGAGGGCAACGCTTTTTTCGGCTACGTAGCTCCAATTTACGCTTTCGTTTCGCGGGTAGCCTAGTTCGTATACGACGGTCGGCATGACGATGTACTCGTAGTGGTTTGCGAGCGTGAGGTTCTGCGGGTACGCGGCGTTTTGGCTAGGGGCTTTTCCGAGGAGTTCTTCGTTTAGAGAGTTGATTTCTGAGGTTAGGAGGGAGTGGATTTGGTGGATTTGGGAGGGGAGGAGGGTGGTTGTTGTGGTTAGGATCGTGGTGATTGTTTCTAGGGGTTTGTCTGTTTGGGCTTGGGCTTGGGCTTGGGATTGGGCTTGGGATTGGGCTTGGGGTTTGGGGAGGAGGGGTTTGATTTGGCGGGCTAGGTCGTTTGATTGTGTTAAATGGAGAGAGTTTGACGGTTTGAGCGTAGAGGGAGCATCGTCGTCGTTGTCGTTGTCTTCTTGCTCTTTCGATTCCTCATCGTTTAAAGTGGGAGTGTTGTCTTCTTCGCCAATGCCTAGTTCGGAGATAACCTCGTCTAGTTTGTCTAATGCCTCGAGCATCCGTTCTCGCGACTTGTACAGTGTGGAAAGATAGCCGTTGTAAAAGGCGTACGAGTGCTGTTTCATGAGCATTACTAGGCCGTGGAGGACGAAGAAGATGGTGTGTGTCCAGGGCCAGTCGCGGAGCCAGGGGACGGCGCATACGCCGGCGAAATAGGTGGTTTGCCAGAGCTAGGGAGTAGTTAGAGATAGTTAGATCAATGATCAATTTTAAAAGGGGATTTGAGAGCATACGTTCTGTATTATCCAGCCTTCGCGGTCCCAGTTGATGTAGTCATGGTAAACGAGCTTCTGGATGATCCACGAGACGCCCGTCATGCCACAAAGAACCCCGTCCATGGCAAGCAGCACAACAACTATGCGAGTGTATCAGTATTAGCTAGCGCCTCTTTCTTTTTCATTCTGTCCATTTTCGTTCTGCCAGTATGGAAAAAAAATTGTAAAAGAATTGTAAACATACCATCGCGACTAAACATAATATTGACCATGGCATTCGTGCCCAGCGCACTTCCATACCGCCGCCAATTCTCAGCTCCAACCTTGACCATAAACAGACCAACCGCAAGCCATAGGAGCGTGTGAAAGCCCCGGAAAGGGCTATTTGCATAAATCTGGTTCTGCGAGTCAAAGGCGGAGAATTGGCGTGTGAAGACGAGGTCTCGGAAACGGCCTCTTGAGAGCGAGCGGGGGAAATCCTGCAGCCATGTTTTAGTATCAAACCTCGAGTCTCTAGAGATTGTGAATGGCTGGCTTTTTACCTTGTTCAATCGTGCGCATATTAGTTCTCGCAACTCGCTATCATTGAGACCGAGAGCGGACTTGATCTGGCGCTTTTCTACCCGCAAATGAGCAGCATTGACGGCGGATGCGGCCTTGGATTTTGATCTGCGAAGCAGTGTCGAGGTCGCCGCGGGGGTTGTGGTGGTGACGACAGCCATTGTACAACACCACCAGTTGGCAGCAGCTAAGAGTTTCCAAGGGTTCAAATAGAAGATTGCAAAGCGGGAATCGAGCCCCAGTTGTCTAGAGAATGGAAGCCCGGAAGCGTGGCAAGGCTGAATAGTGATATGCTCTATATATATAGCGTGCGGTTTGAAAAGAGAAGCCGCGGTCCCGAGCGTGGCCTGATGTTCGCCCCTTCTGTTTCGGTGTGGGTGGCAGTTAAGGTTCCTTGTTTTCCCGTTGACACTAACGATGGTTCTAGAAGAAGGAAAAAAAGATTTGAAGTTTGAGGAGGAAGAATCCGAATCCAAGTGTAAAAAGGTCTGGAATACGATATGGATGATGGCAATGGTCAAAGGGATCTCTGCACAGTGTTACTAACAGTACAGTGTGCCAAGATGGAAGTGAGTCGGGGAAATAAATGTAAGGCTGCACTCGGCTTACTTCGTTGCAGATGATTGGGTTTGCTGCTTATTTATGCTTGCATATCACTCGGTTGTTCCGGATCTTTACTGACAGGATTCCCTCCATCTTCCAACGCCTCTCTTGTCATCTTGCGAATTGCAAGAACAGACCGAGGCGAGTCAATGGCTAACGGGCCAATACTAGATCCCCGCCCTCCCGGGAGTTCCATGATAACGACTAGCGGTCACGTTTCTTCATCACATGATGCCTCAGTCAGCGATATCATATCTTTTTCTTTGGTAATCTATCGACATTAGGATACAGCACACTCGGCAAGAGATGAGGGCGATGCCAAATACTTTGTGGTTGAGGCGGTGGCTGGATTTGGACAGGCAGCTGTTGTCACCTGTGGTCTACCGCTACTCTGTACAATTCAGCCCTGCAGCGCGCACTGTGTCGCTGCGTCAAGGATTCCAAGGATGTGACACTAGTTCATGGGAAAGCTTAAGATATTGCCGATGTGATGCAATGACAATGCTAGTGCCAAGTCCCAGGTTGTAACCCTGTTCCCATGTCCGCCTTGTCCGCCTTGTCCCGACAAGATCCCGACAAGACCGCCCATCCGGGAAGGGCGGGGATGGACCCCAGGTGGCGAAACCCTTTCCTCTCTTCTACAAGTATTCCTCTCTCTCTTCTACAAGTAGTGTTTACTCCGTAGCCTTTGGCCGTGAAAAAAACCAGTGACACCACGGTTGCCCGCTATTTCCTAGTGAAGTGGGGGCCAGCCCAGCACATGGGCCGACCAGAGTTTTCGAGGCGGTTCTTGGGGTTGTTCTACTCCGTATGATCCGAAGCGGTGCCTATCCTGTTTGGTATTAAGCCCCCTCCATTCCATCGCAATCCCCACAGAGTCGAAAATAATGGCTTTTGTACGGAGTATGTAATCCGTATATGCCGGCAAAAGGCGCAGTGTTCGCAACGCCGAAAATCCCTGTAGAAGGCAACCTTTTTTTTTTCTTCTCGACAGGATGACAACGTTTTTCCAATCAATCAATTGGCAATTGCAACATCCCTTGCACCAAGGAGAAAAAAATCTGTCCGTGCCTTCACTCACACCAGGATATCTCAAACTACTCTAAGACGTACTCTGTAGTGATGTGATTTCATTAGTCATCATCCAGGTAACCAATCCTCCGTCGCGTACTCCCACACTCTGTAAAAAGTAAAACAGTACTTCGTACATTCCTAGTATGGAGACTCCAAAAGCGGCGCCCAGGGAAAAAAATCCTCCACTAAATCTTCTTTTTGCTTCTCGCTTCTTCCCCCTGTTAGAGACACATCATCCATCCCATCCATTGACTTGATTCCATCTTCATCGGCACTACTGTGTCATTGAGATTCTTTCTGGTCTTCTTTCATTTATTTCCCCCTCTAAACAAGGGTGTCACTTTTTTTGGCCTTTTCAGCCCCTCCCCCTGAAAACTTTTCCTACTTTCCTGCCTGCAAACAGGATCGTGATCCATTTGCAAACAACCACTCGAGTTCGAGTGTTTTTATTTCTCCCATTTTACTTGTTTGCTCACTCTTTCAAAGACTCTCAACATCATCCGCCCGTCATGTCGCGAAGCGGAACTACCCTCTACGTGACCGGCTTCAGCCACGGAACTCGTGCCCGCGACCTTGCCTACGAATTCGAACGGTATGTCAACTCAGTAACTCGACGCCCTCGTCGCAACGGCTCCCCCCCCGATCCGCCGTTTTCCTAGATCCCTCCTCCCCCCTCCTCCAAACACCAAATGAAAAGCGTCGCCCTCGTCCTCCGTTTGCGTCCCCCACGCGCCCGTCTGCGTCGTCGTCGCACAGTCTCGTCCTCCCCCTTGTAGCCGCAAACAGCATGCCTTCCCTCAACCCCCCCCTCCTCCTCCTCCCAAACCTCGTTTCGTCGGTCGGTCGGTTCGGTTTTCGTCGACGTTCGTACTCGGATTCGTCAATTCGTGCTCGTCGGTGCCGTCGCCTCGGGGGTGCCCAATGCAATGGGTACCTATCTCGACCAAATTCCGGCTCGTTCTCCCACTCACTCTTCCTGTCGGGTTGAGCCTGCATCCTTGCAGGGTGGGAAGAACTGCTAGTCGTGTCTAGCATATTGCATACATCACGCTGTCGGCTGAGTTGACGAGACTGAGACGTGATTGGGGCCCATTTTCTTGGAGGTGGTCTCCAACCACGGCTCGTTATTTCCGTCATTTTTTGTTTGATCGCTCTTCGTATCCTAAGGATCGAACTGTGCTAACAAGAATCTCAAATCTCTAGCTATGGTCATCTGGTTCGATGCGATATTCCTGCTCCTCGCTCCGCGTCGAGCCGACTGTAAGTGCTTTCACCTCGCTCTAGTTTATCTACCCGCGAGGTTTGTGCTGACCCTCCTTGCCTAGCTTCGCATTCGTTGAATACGAGGACCGTCGCGATGCGGATGACGCGTACCATGAAATGCACAACAAGAGGATCGGCCGCGATGATATATTGAAGATTGAGGTATGATTTTACTTTGATAGTTTCTTTGCCCTCTCCTTCAAGCTTGTCTCTAAAGCTGACATTCTTCTCTCAGTGGGCTCGCACGCCACCTAGTGCGTCGTGGCGGTTCGATTCCGGCCGTGACCGCGACCGCACTCGTCGCTCCTCTCCCCGCCGCGGCCGCTCTCCATCCCCTCGCCGCAGCACTCGCGACTACTCTCCCCGCAAGGAAGACCGCCGCGACAGAGACCGCGACTACGACCGCGACCGCCGTGACCGTGACCGTGACCGCAGCCGCAGTCCCGACCGGTATGTTCTAACCCTTTGTTCCTAATCTAAGCTTCCTCAACGACTGACGTTGTCAACCTCTTAGCGACCGTGACACTAAGGACACTCGTGGCGACAGTCGCGACCGCCGTGAGAACGGCACCAATGGCGATGATCGTAAGGCTGACCGTGAAACGTCCAACGCTAACCGCGATGGCGACGAGGCTATGGATACTCCGCCTCGCGAGCACGACGACTTGGATGTCGCTGCCGAGTAACGTATCACACCAGTCTAGCTTGATCACCTAACCCGTACACGTATATGCACGTGGCAGATGTTCTCGCACTTTTTTCAAACTTTTGGAACTTGACGCCGCAAACCAGAAAAAACAAAAGCCAACAAGAAACCTTCCCTCTCCAGCCGTTCTCGGCCAGCTCACTCGTGATCCTATCGAAGGATTGCGGTACGGGACAGGTTTCTTTTTGCGGCTCGTCTTCCCTCGTTTCTTTTTTTTCTTCTTCTGCAAGCTCTTTCTCTTCTTATTTTGTCCTACAGGGTCGACGTTTTTTTCTTTCGATGTAAACTGACTGCGGTTTTATTTTCTCTGCCTCAGAATGGGTTCGTAAAAGGGTTGCCGTCTCGTTCCTAGGAACGGAGAACGCGCAGCCATGATTTGTACGGGCCGATCCGGGCCCCGGATTCGGGCGCCGGCTATTTTGTTCGGGAGAACTGGGATAAAAAGGGATCAAATTAGAAAACAAAAAAAAAGCTCGCCAGCAATATGGACAGCTATGTTTGCTGGACGACAGACTTTTTCTTATTGGGTGACGGCGTTATAGTTTCAGTAGTTAAGGTAAATTATATTGTGTTCACCCAGAAGCCAGATTCAAGATTAAACTACAGAGTAGATTGGTGAAATGTTGACTCGAGGTGATGACTATCATGCTACCGGATTTTTAGATATAACAAAAGAAGAATGTATCATAAAAGCGATCCCAACCAATGGCAAATCCTACCCTACCGGACAAATGCATCCCTTATTTTAAACAAGATGGAAAATAAAAGGTAAAAGTAAAAAGAAATATGTATGAACCATGCTTCACCACTGGATATGATTCTCAACTCAACATAAACCCCATTTTTCTACTTCTGCAGTGCTTGCCCAATCCCATCTCTTCAAGATCTTCTAGTATATAAAACAAACAAAGAGTATTCCGATAAGAAAAGTTGTGAAAGAAACCACTAGCAGTAGAAAAGATATATAAAAAAGCCCCTTTAGCTTTAGAGGCTTGCTTCTTCCGGGTTCAATCCAACGAGGAAATCACGCGTCATTTCGAAAGATAACCAGCTGGATGCCATGCTCGGCGCTACTTTTAAGAGGTTGGGGATGATGCCTTTGTACAGGCCTCGGAGACCTTCTTCGGTTACGATGACGCGGACTGCGTCGCTGATGGATTTGTATTGGTAGCCCATCCCTGACATTGTGTTTATTTGGAAGCGGCGGCGGAGGACGTCGCTTTTCACAAGTTAGTTTTTTAGGGATTGAGGGGGATGGGGATGGGGATGGGGATGGGGGGGGGGGGGGGGGGGGGACGAACAATGGGTAGGTGCCGGTTTGGGCAACTGCCCCGGACCGGGCGCCGGCGAGGCTTTTGCGGGTATTGTTGGGGTTTTGGTCGCCGTCTGGGGTTAGGAGTTTGCGGAGGTGTTCGTAGGTCATGAAGTTTAGACCGACCTGGTTTGAGAGCTGTTAGTTAACTGTTCATATCGACGGGGGAATGGGGATTGGAGGGGGGCGGCTTACATAGGGTGCAACGCCGGCAACGGTAGGGATGATGCCGCGGTATAACGCTTTCATGCCGCCCTCCGTCACGTAAATGCTCTTGAGCGTCGCCCACATGCCCGGTAGCTTTTGGGGCTTTTCGCCAAGCTCGGCGAAGGATGCCGATTGGATGGAGAGTCGTGTGCGTACAATGTCGAGAGGGTATGTGAAGATCACGGATGTGATGCCCGCGGCGCCACCGCAGACGAGCCGTGAGACAGGGGTGAGATCTGCTCCCGGGAAGGGTTCGAAAAAGTGCTATATGGGAGACAAGTCAATATTTCTACTATTTCGTGGTTTGGCAAATAAAAATGTCTCTGCAATCGATCAAGCGTACCCTCCTGTAGAAATTGTAGCTGCCGAATTGCACGGCGGAATAGGGCACGATGCGGATACAGTTCGTCCCGTTCCCGCGCATGAATCCCCTCCAGCCCTCTTCGCGCCACATCTTCATGAGGGCGGGGCCCACGGCCTGCTTATACGCATTGCGGCCGGCGCTCTGGACCTGAAACAAGATCTTGAGTCGTTCGAGCGGCGACACAACGGTTCGGGATACGGCGCCCGCCACACCGCCGGCCCAGAAGGCGGCGACGACTGGTTGTGAAATGGTCGAGGCGAACCATGTGACGGCCGGGTTGCTGGTGGTGAGCTTCGGTTTCGTTGGCTGCGCGGGAGGCGCGGCTGAACTCTTTTCAGACTGGTAGACTAGTTAACGTTCTGGCAAGTGGGTTGAGTCGTATAAGTTGTATAATCGAGTATTTAGACATACCGCCATTTTTTTTAGAAGCTGAAGTCTTGGTTTCCCAAGCACAGGGTGGTATTTTCTGTATCTCTTTTCAGGGGTGTGTATCCCTCAGCCTTGTCGAGGCTCACGTCAGAACGAACGGCCAGCCCCGGCGTCTATGACCGGGAAATATCGTAGCGTCGTTCGCACTTGTTTCTTATAGAGTATCTCATCGAAGGTACGTGCCGAAGGGTTTAATGGTTGATTTGGGAGGTTCGAGTGATTCCGCTTTGAATCGGCTAGCACTGTGCGCGGTTCGCGGCAGAGCGATTCGCGTTAAATAAAGATCAGTCACGGCCCATTGGACGTTGGTCAGTGTGGCCTTTTGCAGAAACTTTCGTCTGTCGTAGATGAGCAAAGTTTGCATGCACCGTCAATCGAATAGGTACGCAGGTCGTGTGTTGCGGAAAGGGTATCCGGCCGAGCTTGAATTTTTCCTATTCCGATATGCCGAACGGTACAGGTGTTTCTTCCAAGGCGTTCGACGTCGAGGGTTCGGTCGCAGCGTTGGGGAGAGGAATTGGAAAAACCAAACAGCCCAGGCCTCCTTTTTTTTATCCCTTTTGGTTCAAAATTTGATGTGCAATGCGAATAGGCCAACGGGGTCGTAAGGGTGTCGTGTCGTGTCAGGGAGGGAATGCTTCGGGCTAATAAATCCTACAGGCAAACAAACGATAGGGTCTTCGGGTGCAAACGTGGGGCTATTTCGTCTTTGGTTACTTTCTTCGGCTCAAGAAGAGCAGACGGACCACTAAGAATTGAAGGATGGGGCTATAGCTAGCACGGTAATAGTGGCCGTAGCGCTTAAATTAGGTGATCAGCCACTCCCTTACGGAACAGTACGGGGTTCTTAATGCACCACAGGAGTCGGGCAACCTGAGGGCGGGGGGGGGGGGGCTTCAGCTCATTGAATGAGCCTCACTCCAACAATCAACGAATCGATAGGCAACCTACTCACTACTCCGTAATTTGCTTGGTTCAGATACCTGGTTACTTTGAAATCTAACGAGGATCATCGATTATCACGGTCCTCTTAGAGGGGGGCAGATAGGTAAAAGACGGGTGGGTTTAGAACTGATAAGAAACGTCCTTCGATCAAGCCTCGGGAAATCTTGGAGGCACTGTCTGGCACAATGAGGGGCCACGAGAATGCGCACTCAGTCAACTGATCGTTGCTTTCTAAGTCAAGTAGCCAACTATTACTCCGTACTCCATGTAGCCGGTTTCAAAAGCTTCTGCAGGTCAAGTGCACTAAAACTTTGCTAAGCCCACTCCCCCACGTCTTAAGGCCCAGCCAACAAACGAGTAAAGGCCGGTGTATTTGGCAAAAAAGGATGGAGGCATCTTGGTTTCTCGTTTGTGATTGCTTTGCAAAGACAACGGCATTGGGCCTCAAATCACATCTTCGAAATGTTTTACGGCAATGTCACAGGGGATGGCACAGGCGCCATGTGTCACCTCCCGGAACCACACACCTTAGATCGTCAGCTTACTGGCTACGGAGTACAGTGCTCGGCCTCCTTACCGCACTTGATCTGATGTCAAGACGGTTTTGATTTTCCCCTGGAGACCTGCTGTCCCACACCAGACCGTTGCTCACTGTCCATCCCACATGGGTTCAAAGTGAATGAGACTTTGGCGTGTGATGCGAATCATCTGCAGCAAGGTCCGATCATGTAAGAGGGGGGAAATCCCGTGACTTGACAACAGCCCAATGGTCCTCGTGAACCGTATTTCCCCCTTGATTCGGAGGATTCTACGACCACTCTGTCATATTGCATCATTGGCTTTCGCTTCACGAGACCTCGAAGCTTGTCGAATCAAGCTTGTCGAATCAAACGCACAGAGTCCCTAGACCATATTTGAGCGCCTCATAATATAGCTGAGTCATCACAATCAAGTACCTATGTACTCCGTACTCCGTATTATGCCAAGGGTGAGTCGCTCGGCTCTCAAAAAGTGGTGGACCTGTGGCGCCGATCTTTGGGGACGAATTCAGTCGCTTTAGCAAGATCGCATGCAAGGCAAGGGTCAGTGGGGGCACTGTCTGCTAGTGATCCAGTAGCTTGGTCGAGGGTGGCCTTGAGGGCGGGGGCGCTGGGATGGCCCAGTCTCTGATGCATGAGTCTTCGTTTTTCTGGGTTTGTGAGTATTGTAGAGAAGGTGTGTTGTGTGGCCTTCGGCGGGTGTGTCGGAAAGATGGTGGTGGAGAGCGTTTCGTCAACGTCGACGTGGTGCTCGGGGCCATTGGTTACTGGGAGCACGTAGCCGGTCTTGGTCACCTCCATTGTGGCCACCGTCTTTTTGCCGAACATGAGGCATGGGTCGTTCAGTCGGAAGCCTTTTTCGTAGGCCCTCATTCCGCTGATGAGGTTAGCAGGGAACTGAGGTACGTATAGCACATTGGCGATCGTGAGGGGCTTGCCGTCTTCGAGGTAGAGCCGCACGGTGCCTTGGTGAGTGCTTGTGACCGTTCCGGATCCAGATTTGAGGGTGAAGTTGGTGGGGGTTAGCGACCCCTTCTGGAACCATCTCAGGTCGTTGGAGATGTGCGTGTCCGATCCTGTGTCGTAGATCGAGGAGTTTAAGGACGAGTACGCAGCGCAACCGAAAGCTGTGCCCTCGTTTGTGAGGGTCATTGACGGAGCCGTCTAGGATTCGCAGCCTGATATCTCTCCCTTTCTAGTTGCTTTTGGCGACGCCGCACATATTCAGGGTGCCGCTTAAGGAACCGGACAACCCAATGAGATCCAACAGGGCTTATAGAGGGATCTGACTTTTGGAGTATGTAATTAGCAGCGTTACGGAGCTGCTCGCAGAGAGGCCTAAGTCAATCAGGGCGGTCAAGGTAACCACAGAGGGCTGATTCTTGGCTTTCTGATGGCTTGGTTGTACGGTAGTTCACGCCTGTAATACGTGAGAGGGTGCCCTGTATGTATTCGTCGAAGAACGCGTCGATAAGGCGCATCGTATACATCAGCTGCCCGTACGCTTGTAAAAAAAACCATTTTCAAAGGCCCCGACGGCACCAGTTTTACAGAATGACTGAAAATGTCGGTATAAATGCATCCGAATTCCCGAGGACGCGAGCCAGCGTCACATGACGAGATGAGACACGCTAGGGCCTGCCCCGGAAGACCGTGCGCAGGACCATAAAGTCTCTGCTTTCGCGCACAGTCGCGAACTACTGAACTTAGAATAGAAGAACGAAGCATCACGAACCAGACCATTGTACCCATCGCAGGACACTCACTTGCGGACGTACAGGGTCACCTCGTGTTTGCACTAGCTAGACCAATCAGATTACCCAGTTATACCGACAGAAAAAATATTTATTTTTTGTGGGGCATTCTTAAAAGTGGAGCGGGCACGATTAGACCAAGAAAAGACTGTGCACCAACTTGACTGGCTCTTTACCGACGCACAAATCCAAGTGCCCTAAACTGCCGCCCCAGACCGCCCTTACCCTCTTGCATATTCTCCCTAACCATTCCCAACCCACCAAATTTTTCTTTCTAGTCAATCGACATCACCAAACGACCACCCACCAGCCAAACTCTCGATAACCGACATCCAGAGTCCGAAACGATGGGTACGTAAAAGAGCTTTCTAAAGCCTTTTGTATGCGAGTGGATGAGACGTGATTTTCGCTCTGTTCTTTTTTTTTCTGCATCTGAAAGGAGCGCTTCGAAAAGGAAGGACAGAAACATTATCTCTTCTCTCTGCGAACCATGGCACAAAAATTTTCATCTTTTTACCCGTACGCTCTTGGGACCGTGGGAAACATTCTCTGGCATTTCCGAGAGGATGACAAGAATGAACCATGACAGTGCCCTTTCCAATGAGCCGGGAAAAGTGTCGATTTGCCAATTTTGAGCATGCTGAACTTCGAAGGCTGACGGAACCTTTTTTCACTCTCTAGCTATCGACCTCAAGAAGCACCACGTGCGCGGCACCCACCGCACCGCCCCCAAGAGCGACAATGTCTACCTCAAGCTCTTGGTGAAGCTTTACCGCTTCCTTGCTCGTACGTATATCTTGTATCTTTTTATGAATTTTTTGAGACCACTGGGGAGGGAATTTTGCCCTGGAAAGCACTACTAACACCTTCTACTCCCCCATCAGGCCGCACGGATGCCAGCTTCAACAAGGTCATCCTCCGCCGCCTCTTTATGTCGCGCATCAACCGCCCTCCCGTCTCCCTCGGACGCATTGCCAGTAACATCAAGGAGAATGACAAGCGCACCGTTGTCGTTGTTGGCACCATCACCGACGACAACCGCCTCCTCACCGTCCCCAAGGTCAACGTTGCTGCCCTCCGCTTCACCGCTACCGCCCGCGCACGCATTGTCGCTGCCGGCGGCAAGGCCATGACCCTCGACCAGCTTGCTCTCCAGGCTCCCACCGGAAGCAACACCCTCCTCCTCCGTGGTCCCAAGAACGCCCGTGAGGCCTTCAAGCACTTCGGCTTCGGTCCCCACAAGAACAAGGTTCGTTGCGACTGCCTCTCGGATTGTATTCTCTTGATAATTCCGGTACTAACTAGACTGCCCAGAAACCCTACATCGAGTCCAAGGGTCGCAAGTTCGAGCGTGCCCGTGGTCGCAGACGCTCGCGTGGTTTCAAGGTCTAAATGGGACAAAATTTTGGGTGCAGCGGTTTTTTCCTGGCTTGGTCGGTGGTTATCCTTGCGTGCCTGTGCCTGGGGACACTGTGCCGGCGGGGCTTATGAGCATATTTGTGGCGTATTTAGGCAAAGGAAAAATCATGCAATTCGAGTTCGCGCCATCCCTAATGAGTTATGGCTGCTTTCTTCATGTTTTATGTGATGTCTTTTTTGGTTTCGATAGGGGGTTATCTTTTTCCTGGAATTGACTCTTTTATCTTCACCTGGTTCACGTTGACATGTCGGTGAGAGGGAGCCATTTCCCATGCGGGATAGAAAAGTTTTAACAAGTAATATATTCCCCAAACAACGCCAAACAGGCAATCTATATGATTTAGATCTTACAAGTATAGTACAAGATTAATTCTCGCCTCATAGCCGCTGGCAGCCTCAGCCGTTACACGGGGGGGGGCGTGTCCCAATTGCGAGGTTATTCCACATCCTCGTCAATCACGTCACGTTTCCGTCGCAGAGCAACAAAGTAGCCTTCTTTCGATTCCTACAGACCGTCTATTAGTGTTGTCCGATATGTTTTTTGTTTTGAAGGAGTTGCGGGCAAGGGCAGAACATACCTTGCGTGAAGAGTCAGGCTTCTCTCGAAAGACTTTATCAAATAGCCTCTTCAGCCTCTTCTCAAGAATCTTGTCCTCGGAGCCCTGGTAGAATTTGCAGAGGAAATGGCCGCCTGGGCGAAGAGTATCAGATGCAAAAGTCAGCGCCGAGAAGCATAGATCCTAGTCCGTCTACGAGTTAGCCCTCGGATTTTCACCCCGCTAATGACTGGCGACGAGGGGAGACTTGAACATACGATGCTACCGACGTGATCGCGGAATGCTACGCCGCTAGTGTTCATCATCCTATAATAGGGATTACTCATGCCGCTCTTTCGAAAGTCGGATTGGGGCCAGGGTGCGGACATGTCACTTAGCACAACCTAGACACATGGATTAGCCTACGAGAAGCTGGAAACAGTTGAGAGGACAAATGTAGTCGGGTTTTCTTGCAGGGAATAGCAAAACTTACATCGACAATCTTGTCCATCACAGGTCCCTTGTCACCTTCGTCCAAACCCGCGCCCTGAAGACCGCTCTTTTCACGGTCAATGTAACTAGGTTGCACCTGGACTTGAACATCAAGATCCTCGTCATCCAGGCCGTCCAATTCCCTCGCGTCTGCGTCGGCGATCACATCTGATGTCAGCGCAGAGGGCGAAGTCTGAGCCATTTCAATCTTCTTGCGCGCATGTGCGTCGCGTAAAAAGTCCTTGACGACTTCTCTTACGGCGGGGGAGAGGAAGTTGCCTTGGATTGCCGACACGCCGCGTGGGGGCTGGGCTGGTAGGATGTCGATTCCTAGGACGGAACCGTGAGGTTTAGTTCGGTCTAGGGCTACTTGGGACCAACTTCCTGGCGCGAACCCCTTTTGTGGTAGATTTGCCTGTTAGAAAGTATTTCAAGGAGGGGCATGGGATGAGCTTAACTAAGTCGACAACAGTTTGTCCTTTTTTAAAAATTCGATATTTGGCGTCCATCTATTCACCACAATTTCGAATCAGCAAACGTATCCTCTTGAAATTACCAGATTCGGCAGGCCGCCGATGTCTGATCACTACGAATATGGGCAGCACCGTGTTCTTACTTCGAGAAGCTTGAAAGCAGCTCTACTCTTCAAACCTTGGACCTTGGCCTCGCGTGCATACGGGTCGCGAGTCTGACGAGATTTCCATCTTGAATTGGAGGAAGAGTGGCGCTTGCATTGTAAAGATATAGGTAGGACGAAGGCTGACGCCGACGTTGCTGCGAGGGATGATGAAAGAAGAGGTAGGAAAGGGGCAAGAGAAGGATGGAGGAGAGATGTTTTTGATGGCATTATTGCATTGTTTCTTGTAGCGGCGTCTTCTCTGAGAAGACAGCTTCTGCTCGGGGTAATTTTTTTTTTTCCCGAGTCGAGTTAATCGAGCAATTTGACGAGATATTTTCAATCTCAATGCTGAAGTCGTGAATGGCGATAGCTCTTGCACTTGTGTTTTCTGCTTAACCCAGCTCGCCTAATTTGCTGAATAGAGTGGGGCGACCTTTACAGAGCAGATTGTACGGAGTACGGAGTGAGTAGTAGGCTCAAGAACTACTCCACACTGTGTCGTGGGCTCTATCCACGATCGGTTGACTTATGTTAGGGCCCTGTTGATCAGATTTACCTAGCACATGTACACAGTATTAATCCACACTTTCGCACGTGCAACGTGCCTGCCTTACACCTCGTCATCTCGTCCCTTCCTCCTTGTTCCTCCTTGTCATGCTGGGAAATAGAAGCCGCCTTGCTCGGTACAAAATCACAAGAGAGGTTTGAGGCAACAAGAATATCCTCGAATGCGTCGAATATATTCTACCAAACCTCGAGTCTGCTTGTTCAAAGAGGGCTACTTACGAGATGTTTAAGCCACCGCCCTCACTAGAGGGACTACCAACTGCTATGCTTCTCACATCACCACATCACTACCTACAGTCTTCACATGGATACTTGGGAATCCCCGAGGCAGGTGATTGTGTCTTCGTCTTTGGTAACAGAAAAAAAATTGAGTGCAAAAGAAGAGGCCTGGGCACTAACATATATACAGCTTAGGCTGCCTGGCGCTTAAGAACAGCCAAGTGGTGGTCATCATTACTTTTCCCATCATTTCCTTGCTCATCCCTTCCGGTCCATCGCCATCCCGAGGGCTGTTATCCTACCGACTAAGAGACGCTTAGAAAGCAGGTTTGGCGTTCTTGAGGAGCATCTCGAAGTACTCCTGGTGCCAGGAACCGGCCTCGGGCGAGGGCTGGTAGGCGTCGGGCTTGCCGCAGAAGGAATCGTAACGGGCAGCGCTCGAGTCGCTGGTACCGTCAGACTCACCACCGGGCTTGACCCAGACGAAGGCATCGGCAAGCTCGGAGCCAGTGTCGGCTGTGGGGCGGAGACCGAAACCGGCACCGTCAACGTTGCACCAGTCTGGTGGAGAGGAAACAAAAGTCAGTACAACACTGGGGTCACAAACATCGAGAGCATTGGATAGGATGAAATCATGCGGAAAACTTACCGCCCCACTCATCACGGAGGCCCTGAACACCGTTTCGGCTAGTGTCGACGATGGCGTGGTTGGGCATGCCAGCCTTCTTGAGGGCGGCACCGAAGAGCTCGACGTAGATCTTCTCGTTCTGGGCCTTGTTCCACTGGGCATCAGTGGCATCGGAAAACTCGCCAGGGGATGCGTCCCAGGAGTTCCAGCCGGCAACGTTGGTGGCAAAACCACGTACCTGCGAGGGCGAGCCGGCAGACTTGTAAACGCTGGCGAGCTCCTCCGCACCAGGGTTGAGGTTGTCGTTCCAGCCGAGCCAGCCACCGTGGCCGGCATCCAGGTACATGACAACGTTGGGAAGATTGAGCTCCTTGAGAGCGTAAGCAACACCCTCACGGTAGCCATCGGCCGATTCCTGGCAGGTCTGGAGGTCGGCGTTGGTGACCAAGTTGGGAAGCGAATCGGGCTCAATGACGAGAGCAAAGGCCGTGTTGGGGTTGTCCTTGAGGACGGCAGCCAAGGGGTCGATGTACTCGGTCTTGTAGACGCCGACCTCGCCAGCCTTAAGCTCACCGTTGGAGGCCTTGGCGGCGCAGTCACGACCGGGAAGATCGTACACAACGACACCGAGGATGTCACCGCAGGGGACATCGGTGATAGCCGACTTGAGGCGTCCAATAGCCTCACGGGTGTCACTATATGAAATTAGCATCCATCTTCACTTTGCAAATCTGTTCGTCGCGCCTCTGTTCTTTCTGTGATTCCCCCATCCTGGTCAAACGGTGGTCACTTACACCCAGACGAAGCTACCGACGTCGGCAACCTTGAGAGCCTTCGCCTTGAGAGTCGCATCAGTCATGGACTCAGCGGCGGCCTCGATCTCGGAGCGGTAGTAGTTGTTGGCATGGAGCTTGTACTTGGACCAGACGTTGGTCGAGGCATCGAGGGTGACGGCCGAATCGCAAGCGGCGACTGCGCGGGGCGACTGCTTGGAGGTCTGCGAGGGGGCAGCGAGGGAGGTGGCAGCAAAGGCCAAGGCGGCGGCGGAGTTGAGCTTCATCGTGACTGGAGTTTCCCGGAAACTGAACTTGGAGGGATACTTGAGCTAGAGTGTAAAAGACCGATACTCTTGGGAAGGCCTGTTGGAGAAGTAAAAGAGAGGCACGGGAGAGGACGATGAGGGATGAAGAGAGAGAAAATGCGGGATAAGGAATGGGGGCAGGCTTATCTTTATATGTCAAGAGGGCCCGAACGGCGAACCCTTGGACATATCCCGTTCACGTCAAATCAACGCGCGGGGGAGGGTGTACCGTTCTGTGCGTGTCTGCCCTCTCCTCTTCCCATTACCAGCTAGTACTATCCGATTGGCCAAAAGGGCTACTGGCGGGCACTGTGGTCAATCGGGAAAGGGGGAGGAGGAGCAAAGTCACCCGACAAAGGACGGTCATCTCAGGCGGCTCTCGGGACCAAAGAAGCCAATCTTCCCAGATTGAACACGGGAACGAACAACTGGTGCACAGGGGGCAATGTCATGGGCAAGCCCGGTAAGAATGGGTCGGCCAGACGATGACCCAATGGCAATGCGCGCTTCTCGGCCTTGTTCGTCGTGCAGTTAATTTGCTTCTCATCTCTTGTTGGGTTTGCGGTGGACCCCAAAGTCAGTCACATCGCCATCCTCATACCATCTCGGAACATGACGAGGAAATGCTTCTTACATTGTCAATATGCAGACCCTATATTCTCGAATTCCCGCTCCATCCCTTGGCCTCGAATATGTTTCAACCGGGGGCGCAATTTTCTTTGCTACGAGAACAATACGACAGCGCGCGCTCATCTGCACAGCAGCAGTGCACAGCAGTGCACCACGATGGCCCCAGTATCAGCATTACTACAATAAGGAACCAGGCCCGTCCGGTGCGGCAAAGTTGCTTCGGCCTGTCTGTTCCGAGGTATTTGAAAAGCTGTGGGGATGGACATATATGAGCTCCCAATGCCGGTGGGTGGTGCAGACGGCCCGGGTTCTTTGGGCTTCCCTGTGTCACTTGCCTCGTTGGTGCTGCTCTTGTTTTGCGGGCTTCTTTTTGCCTCTTCTCGGAAATAATATACGGAAGCTGCTGGTTGCCTCCTTTCCTAATTTCTCTCCCTGCCTTCCCCCACATTCTCCCAGTATTTGCGAGCGAAGCTGCGCCGTACTTGAACGAGGATTGGTCCGTCATCCCTTGTCTTGCATGCGACCTTTGTTCTTCCAGAGGATATGTATTCACCCATATATCCGAGGCTAGAGCTGCCGAATATTGAGTCTACCATGTTCTTTTTTGCCTTACTGGGGGTAGAGGACGAAAAGACAGCGGAGATGGACGGGTTCTTGTAGATTGGATGCCGAAGCCGATGAGTACAGAATGGGCTTGTGCAGGTTGAAAAGAGCGATCTTCAAGACGTTGGATTTTGCATTCGCCTATCACTTTTGGCGAGACAGGGATGGGCCGGTCCAGTAACGGGGGATCGGTTAGGGACATCCTACGATCAAGAGGGTTCCCACCCAATAGCATCTGTTGCAAGTTCGGAAAGCGATGGCCGAGGCAGCAATGGCGCAAACCATCATCACCCTCGTGCGTTTCTACCAAGAATAAGCTCGTCGTTTTACCCATGGCCAAGCAGATACACGTCAAGCCTGTCGTTTATGCAAATATAGTAGTTTACATAGACGAATTCATAAACCGAGGGTGGCGTCGTTTCGCCTTGACGCTCGACGAATGGGGAATGAGGCGGGAGGGAGGCAAACGACAAGAAGAGTTGGGCCCGCACTACGCATATTCCGTATGCAAATCCAAATCTAATGCCCTGGCATGACTTTATATGGCGATATTAACATACAAGTAATGAGCAGGTTATTCTAGATGCGGATATTAATGTGCGGGGGTGGCCAATCGGTGGAGGCTCCGTGAGGGGAGGGGGCTGGTATTTGCCTTGGGAGTAAGCTGGAGTCGATTGGATTATACCCTTCATTGGGCATACAGGTATGAGGCTTGGTCGATGATTCCAGGTGCAACCTACGGGCCAGGGAGCGGCTCCCAGAAAAGAAAGCGGTACGGATTCCCTTGGAGAACAGTTGGAGAGGCCACGATGGAGATGTTTTCTTGGCAGGTGGGGGAGTTGATGATTCGTCTACTTGTATGTGGGATCCTAAGTTGGGCAGATGGTGGCAAGATGTCGGGGTTATAGGAATCCCCATGACCTCGGATTAGATTGAAGGGCAATCGACAGTGTCGAGGGGCATTACAACACGCGCGCGCGCAGGGTTCATTCTCTGTGTAAGCATTTGAACATGTGGCGACAGTGCAATGCCCAGGAGTATACGTGTAGAGGGTGAAAGCTAGCGGTGTGCCGAAGGTACCGAGGGGGGGTTAAGGAGGGTGTGCGATGTGGAAAAGCAGA
The DNA here is from genome assembly GCA_019925285.1 of Graphium sp. VPRI43844. Classification (NCBI taxonomy): domain Eukaryota; kingdom Fungi; phylum Ascomycota; class Sordariomycetes; order Microascales; family Graphiaceae; genus Graphium; species Graphium sp. VPRI43844. The sequence goes on from JADHKT010000098.1 coordinate 53,796, forward strand.
GGGTGATCTATGCGAGACGGGATGGAGTGGCTGTAATACTCCGTATGTGTGTGCGAAGCAGGTACCAGCATTCTTTTTTCTTCATGCAGCTCACTCTCTCGTTTGTACGGAGCATTTGTTGTTGCGAACGAGATGTTTTCTTTACAGCCTCTTGCAACTCGTTCTTGCAACTCCTCATACCAGGGGTTTCTACGGAGTAGTAGTACATCAATTGAAACTCTCAACTCAACCTAGAAAGCAACTTCTTTTTCATAAGAAGAGCAATTCACTAGACGTAGAAACAGGAATACGAGGGATTAACATGAAGAATAACGAGGATAAATTAATGAATGGGGAATAGAGCTCTTTAGCCGAGAGACGAACTGATGCATTGAAGAAGAGAGCTTTACGGAGTATTTGCAAAAGTCAATACGGAGTACAGTGTTTTTTTCCCCCGAGATTGAGCGGGTGAATTGAGGCGGTGGTGTTTTGGGGATCCCGATGGCTAAAGTGCACTTTTTTTTTTTCATAGGTCTGCATGGGTTCGGTGGGCGCTGAGAATGGGATGACGATGTTGTTGGAAAAGGGGAGGGAATGGATTGCTTGATTGATGGATTCAAGATGGGCAATTGAGTTTGAAGATCTGGTATGTGGGTGAGAAGACTGTAGTGAACTGTCTAACCGCAACCCTAAGGAATCGCTCTTTCTTTTTCTATGATTTTTTTGGGGGGGCATCGTGCAACTCCAAGTTGGATTGTTATATTCTGTTACTACAATTGAGCGCCGGGGTTGTAGTGTCTGGGAGATACTCCAATCCCTCGACTCCCTCGACTTCAAGTCGTGATCCAATCTCTACTTTCGCAAAACCAAATCCTGATCTACAAGTCACAAGGGTAGCAAGACCTCGTTACGAGAAGATTTGGTAGAAATACAAGAGCTGGACATTTTTTAGAAAAGCGAAAAAAAGAAAAAAAAAAAAAAGTCTAACCGTCCATCCGCCGATATTCTTTTGGGTTTGCGGATACACATGATCCTCGATTTACATGACATGGCCATCTCCAAACTCACCCCATGGCTGGGGTTTCGTACAGAGGGTTGGTGCCCAGCACCCTCTCTCTCAGCTATTTCCTATCGCCATACTGGAACACACATCACACATCTACTGTCCCAGCGCTCGTAGTTCCTTGAACTGCCACTTTCTTTCTCCCCTTCATCTTTACACGAAAGGAGGCAGCGCGAACGGGTAAGATGAATTTTTCAACCGGAAGACGCTGAGGAAGAAGCTATAGAGCACAAACATGACGCCGGCCCATGCAAGAAGGGACACGCGTTGGGTTGTGGGGTTGGAGATGCGTGGGACCTTGATGGCGAGCGAGATGGCACAGAAGGACATGACGCCATCTACTCGATTGTTAGAGGGCATTGGTACGTTTCCATTGTTTCCGTTTACATAGAGGGGGCGAACTTACACAATGCGGCAATCACTTGGGTCTCGAGTCCGTACTGGCTCTGGAATCCCGGCGCAAAGTATTGGAGACCACCCCGCTTGTTGCCCATGACATACGGCACCTTGCGGATATGGTTAAACATGTGTCCACTGGTGAAGAGGAGGATGGCAATGATGCTGATGGCCGCCCACAGGTTTCGGTTCTGAATGAGAGGCAGAGCGTAGGGCATCACGACAACAGAAAGCGTTACGGTACCGAGGACAATGGTCACGGTGGCGATCCAGCGGGCGTAGTTGATCGGTCGCTTCACGGGCGGGTTCGGTCGGTCGGGGACGTGGCGAACGAGCCACGTGTGGAGATACTCGGCCGTCTGGGGTCTGTTGAAGAAGATACACGTCAGGTTTTCATTCCGGCTTGCAGTTACTGATGGAGCGTAGTAATGTATTATAAGGGGAAACCTACCCGCTGGTAAAGTCGAATCGTAGAGGGTCTGCCGAAGCAACCGCATGAGGGCCAATGGTCGGAGGAAAGTGTAGAAGGACAGGGGCCGTTTGGAGTCCGAGCTAGCAGGTCCAAGTTAGTGGAAATCTCCTTGTCTCGTCTCAATACCCCTTCCAATGACTAGCATATCTGCCATATTGATTGCATGGCACTGCGCTGCGTGCACCCCACGAGCTCATTGAGACGTACCGACAAAAACGTATCCCGGCCATCAGAGAAATCTAAAGTTCCAAACAACATGCGAGAAGCTCCCTCCTTATCACCCTTGACCCAACTCTGAGCAAGAACCTCCCACTCGGGCTGGAATTCTCGACACAGCTGGCATCCGTACCGCGGGTCCATGGCCGTCAAAAGAACTGTGAGACTGTAGTCGCGGGGTGTCGAGGTGAGGCTTTTGTACGAGACGTCGCTCATCTTGAACGGGGCAGAGGCGAGAGACTTTTTGTGGTATTCGGCGAATCGCTCCTCAGGAGACTTCTTGGCAGCCCAGGCCAAGGGGGACCCGAGGAGGGTGAGGGCGAGGGCAGGTAGCCAACGCATCGTGAAGTTGCTTGGTGAAGTTGCTTGGTGGTTCGAAGAGCAAGCAAGCACTTTTAAAAAAGCCCGGGGCGTTCGTTGAATTGGAGTCCAAGAGGAAGAGGGGAAAAAGGGCCAAAAATAGACCCAACTCAAACTGTATACTCCGTAGAATGGTCAGATATGGCGGGTTCAGTAGTGCTCCAATTGACCGTTGAAAAGAAGGTCTGGCCAAATTCGTCGTAAGCTCCCGAGCTCGTCACTTGCTACTGCTGAACTGCTTCACTGACAGCTGCACAGGTGGCCTTTGGACCCTCGTTGACGCAGTCTTAGGTAATCTGTTCTGATTGGCTGAAACTTTCCACACCCCAAAAGTTGACTTGGTTGGCTTGTGCATTGTGCGCTAATCCACCTTAGGCAGTCTATTTACTCCGTACTTTGTACTCAAAAGCAAATCCCCTCCGCCCCAGACCCAAAATACAACAGCCATGGCCAACAACAATTTCCTAGGTCCTACCATCCACCTCCAGGGACGATAGAATTATCATCAAACCATAGGTATCGAGAAACTTTTGCATTTTTTACCATTTTATCTTGCCTTTGCGGCCCAGGTGCTCAAGCACATCTTCACTCTGGTCTTTGTGACCTTGGACTCCCCTACAGCGCGTTGTCCCCGCAACAAAACACAGCACACAACAACCCCCCCCCGCCACAACATAAACATGGACTCTGCCTCTGTATGAAGCCCCCCCCCCCCCCCAATGCCAATGCCTTTGGAAGACTCAACTCCTAACCTTTCACCTAAATAAAAGGCCATGGCCAGGCTGCACAGTTTGGAAATGAAGCACCAATCACATATTCACGAGATTCAACTTGTCGCTAAAGACGAAGAGTCGCGGCGACACAGGCTACGATCACACACCCTGACGGACCAGAAGGATGCTCTTGAAGACCAGCTTTCCAAGAAGGCAGAAGAGGTAGAGAGCCTCATCTCCCAGCTTGATCAGGCAAATGCCTCGCTGGAAGCGAGCCGAGAAACCATCCAGCGCCAGACTAGTGAGATTAAGTCACATACGCGCGAGATTCAAGTACTCCAGGTAAGAGCCTAGGAAGAGAGCAGGGAAAAAAAGGAGCGCCCGAGGTTTTAATCGTGACAACATTGCTAACAAATTGGATTTCAGTCTGAATTAAATATTCTGCAAAGTAATTCCGAAGAGTCTGCCAAGGTCCTAGCAGAGCAGCGCGAGGCAGTGCGAGAGCTCAAGGCGTTGAAGCCTGAATTCGAGCAACTACAGTCACAATTAGCTCACCAACAATCTATTATTGCCGAGAAACAGAATCTAGAGAGACAACTCAATGCCGTCGAGGTTGAGCTTGAGGCGGAGCGTCGGACTCGGAAGAAGGCTTCCGCCCACAAGAGCGAGTCAGCTGCTCAGGAAAACAATAAGAACGCTGCTGAAATAGAAGAGCTCCGCTCAAAATGTAGCGATCTAGAGGCCCAGCTCAACAAAGAAAAGAGCGAAAGGCAACGAGAGAAGAGGGAGAGCGAGCGCGAATTGGCCGAAGCTAGAGCCGAGTGCGAGTCATTCGAGCAGCGGCTTGATATGATGAAGGCGAAACACCGCGAGACTCGTGAAGAGTTGAAGAGGTGTCATGCCGAACTTGCCGAGGCCCGCGAGAGTCGCGCCAGCGTGATTGCTGATCCTATTCCTGACGTGGCAGCCGAGAAGCCGCGCAAGAAGCCAATCGGCCGCAAACGTCGAGTTGAGGAGATCACAACCGAAATCACAATCGAGACCCCATCCCGCGAAAACGAGCGTGCTAAGAAACCGTTTAAGAAGCGGGGGCTTGAACCTACGTTGGTGGGCGAGAAGTCCATGTTCTCCATTACGCCCTTCCTCAACAAGACCAAGATGCTCGACGAGTCGGAGCTCGGATCTCCCACCGCCACATTCTCGGTCCGCAAGGAGACTGATAACACTACAACTGTACCTCAATCAACGACCAAGACTGTGGCACCGCTTGTTGTGGGCAACAATGACATGGTCATCTTCCAGGGTGCTCCCGATGCTCCATCGGCCGAGAAGCCCGCCGCTAGCCAAGCCAAGTCACGCGGCCGCCCACGCAAGATTCCCGGACGTGTCCTAGGAGATGCTCCGGCTTCCAAACACAACAAGGCCGCCGGCTCAAGCGACAAGACCAAGACCCTCCGGATCGACTTTGACCCAAGCCTCGCTAAGGTCATGGAAGAACCCGACGAGAACACTCCCCCAACAACAGTCAGCGCCACAAAGAAGCCCAAAGCCATCTCCCTCAAGAAGAAGGCCTCCGGTCTTCAACTCAAGACCAAAGCCCGCCCCAACGACTCCCTATCAAGCCTCACCTCCAACAACACTTCCATCAGCCTAACCGCCTCCTCCGTCCTCTCCGAACCCGAACCAAGGAAAAAGAAGCGAAAGCTCCTCGGCGGCCCTAACAAGACCATCTTTGACGACGAAGACGACGCAGGTACAGCCGCCCCCGCCGCAGCAGACGAGGTCCCGGTCCCCGAAATCAAGACGGCAGTCGGCAAGAAGCGCTCTCGCGTCAACATGACAAGTAAGGCACCTCTCGGCAAATTTAACAAGAGCCTTGGAGTAGGTCTCGGTGCAATGGGTGGATTTTCCCCGTTGAAGAGGGATAGAAGGGGTGTGAATGCCAGCTTTTTAGCTTGAGAGAATAACGCGTCTAATGCCTCGTTTTTTTCATGTTTCCTTTTAAGACCTACTGTATGATTATTGGGTAGAAATGTTTTGCATTGATTTGGCGTTTATTTTGCTAGGATATGGATTGGTGTTTTTTTTTTCTTTCTTTTTTTTTTGCTGTTAGTTTTCTCGGTACAGATACGAAATGACTTGATATCTTAAGCCTCTTCGAAGTGGCCCCAAGTCTCAAAAAGTAGAAAATTTGCGTCCGCGATATGCATAGTTTAATCTGGGAAAAAAAAGGCATGCGAGTAGGACTACGCGTGGACCATCTTCACAAGTACAGAGATTATCATCTCCTTAGGGGGCAAACAGAAGAAAAAAAAAACCCAAAAATAGACCAGAAGATTAAAAACGTTATCAAAAAAGAAAATCTTTTTTCTTCTCGTGACGAGGAAGGACAGCCTGACGCCCTGACCATGATCTACCGAGCTTTGCCTCTTCACTAAAAGGAACATTTCATTTCCCAATTCCAAGCACGCCTTCCCCGCCGGAAACCCATTTTCGGTCTTCTCTCTTCGTTCCGAACCGTTCAAGTAGACTGTATTTGCCTCCGTTTTGCCCTTGGGTTATCAAAGCGACTACACACACTAACTACATTGCTGCTGCACTTTCTCCACTTCCTTGTTGTGCCTTCTCAAACGGTCAAAAAAAAAAAAAACGTCCAATTTTTCGTTATTTTGTCATTTTTTTAAACCCGTTTATGCCCGCGACATGACGCCCCATGCACGGATGATGTTGTCAGTGTAACCAGCGAAGAGAGTCTGGCCATCAGCGCTCCAGGCCAAGCTGATGCACTCGGGCTCGCGGCTCTTCTTGCCGACGGCGGTGAACTCGGGCTTGAGCTCGTCAACCTTGCTCTTCTTCTCGAGGTCGAAGATGATGATGCTGCTGGCAGTAGCAGCGCAGAGCCAGTATCGGTTGGGGGAGAAGACAAGGGCGTGGATCTCGTCGTTGGCGTTGAGAGAGTAGAGGTGCTTCGACTCGTTAAGGTCCCAGAGCATGGTGGTACCGTCCTTGCCGCCAGAGGCGCAGAGAGAGCCGTCGGGGGAGATGGTGACAGTGTTGATGTATCCGGTGTGGCCGATGTGGTCAGTTTGGAGCTTGCAGGTCGAGAGTTCCCAGACCTAATAATTTCCCGAAGCATTGATTAGCCGCTTGCCTCTTGGAAAGTGACAATCGCCCCGTAGGGGATTGCCAACCAATGAGTAAAACAGGAGAATATTTGGGGAAGAATCAGTGCGTGGTGATATTGGTCTCACGATCTCTGAAGAGATTCTGAAGTAGCAAATACTTAAAAAGTTGCAAAGCATCATGTAGAATTGGGTATGGATGGACAGAAGCAAACAGTCGACACCAGACATACCTTGACAAGCTTGTCCCAGCCGCTCGAGACGATGACGGGGTTCTGGGGGTTGGGGCTGAAGCGAACGCACGAGACCCACTCGCTGTGGCCCTTGTCGGTGATGGTGTACTTGCAGTCGCCGAGGGTGTTCCAGAGCTTGATGGAGCGATCACGGGAGCCGGAGACAATCTGTCGGTTGTCGGCGGAGAAGGAAACAGAGAGGACGTCGTTGGTGTGGCCGACGAATCGTCGGGTGGTGGTACCAGTGGCGAGCTCCCAGAGTCGGAGAGTCTTGTCCCACGAGGCGGAGAGAGCGTAGGCACCATCCGACGAGATCACCTGTCAATTGGAAGCCGTTAGCGGGCCAATGTGTCCTCGGGGAGAAAAATCCCATGGTCAAGAAACCATCAGGCCAGATGGTCGCATGTGGAAAATTTCGGGGGTTTGCACATACACAGTCAGAGACGATGTGCGAGTGGCCGTGGAGGGACCTCTTGGGGTAACCGTATTGCGTCTCGTCACGGGTGAGATTCCAGATGATTAGGGTCTTGTCTCGGGAGGCCGAGAGGAGCATGTTGGGGCTGTGAAAGAAAAATTTCGAGGTTAGCCAAATCCAAGACGACTCCCATATTTCGGAGTAAACAAAAACACAATGACGGTAACATACTTCTCGATCGAGGTGGCCAAGCTGGTGACCCAGCCATTCTATTGCGAGGAAACTACCTGTCAGCATTCGGAACCATGGGGGATCTTCAATCGACCATCTTGTCGTTGATTCAACGAAGAGGAAGGATGGTGCAAAAAGACGTACGTGACCCTCGAGGGTTCCCTTGAGAATGAGCTGCTCAGCCATTTCGGAAAGGGGGTTGTGTGATGGAGATTATGGGAAAAGAAAGATGGTGAAATAACGAGGTCGAAAAAAGAAGGCAGGGAATTCGGGAAAGATCTCTGCTGAGGACCGTCACGGCTCTGGGTTGGCTGTCGCAGAAAGTTCGGTCTGAGGGCTTCTCCCACTTCGGCAGGGCACAGAAAATTGTTGTGGGCAGAAAATTGTAGTGCCCTACGTAGAAAAGGATTTACCCAGACATTTGCCGAGTGTATACTTGTAGAAGTTTGCCCTTGTTGTGGACCACTTTTTCTAGGGGTGGGTCCATGACCAATTGGCGATTTCCCATTCCAGGAGACGAGGGGAGCTTCCAATGCGAACTCTGAAGTTTGTCAATATCGCGCTTGAAGTTGGCCCTTGGTGGGAGGATGGATGGCGGCGGTTAAAAGTAATCGGGCTTGTCGTTATACGCGAGGAAGTAGGAGGTGAAATGAAAATGGGTATCTAATACAAGGGTCTGCTTGTAAATGTACTCCGTATGCAAATTCCCAACCATGAACGCCAAGGCTTAGAAAAAACGAAGGCTCGGAAACTAATGAAAACTTGGGCGGAAAATGCCATGCAAACGAATTCATAAAGGGGCTGTATCGTCGACTATCGTTGTGGTGTGTATTGGTGCTGGGCGTCGTCCGGATCTTTGGACTTCACCTCTGGTGTAAGGGGAGGCGAAGTTGACAATCATGCTGTGGCTAGCCACTTCCTGGGTTTCCGGCTTATCCGAAGCTTGCGAGATAGGCGCGTCCATGATCTTCTCCATTGCCGACTCCCAAAGACGGTAACGTTCCTGGGCGATGGTGTCGCGATCCACCAGGGTCCTGATCTCTTTTTGCTTTCTGAGTTTGGCCGCCCGCACGAGTCTCCGCAAGGCATCCTCGCCTTGTTTGCTCTCTTTCGCAGCATTTTCACGCATTTCTTTTGGATCTCTGGTGACACTCTTTTCTTCGAGGGTGCTCCGGAAAGTGTGTATGCTGGGGAACTCGGGGAATGATGATGGAACGCATGGCAGAGTTTTTTTGACATTGATGCCGCTCAAATCGGCAGATAGAATGGGCAGATTCGGTAGGGCCTTGTCGTCCTCATTCTCAGGTACAGCCAAGCCAACTTTCGGGGTGACATCTTTGTTTGCTAGCGGGTGTCGTAGGTGCGGTTTGAGGGAGCGGATGGGCAGGTCGAATCGGTTGAGAGTAAGTTCGAAATCAACGGGATTTGGTTGGTCTCGGCGCGCAGCTAATGATATTCTTTTGAGGCTCTCGACAAAGGTTTGCATGTCTAAAATGACGCCGCTGTTAGCATCAGGGAACCCGAGAAGAGGAGTATAAATGAGAACTTTTGGGACGTCACGAACATTCTTCCACATGAGCGGAAAAGCCTGCCAATGCTTGGGGCGTGGCAGAATCAAATCCTATTTGCTTCAGAATCAAGACGATTGACCTTTGAAGCAGATAGTTGGCTTCTCCGGCAGGACTGAGAAGCTCGATTGGCTCGGGATCTAGTAGCTCGAACGTGTCGACATGACTATCGCGTGCCGAGAGGACTGGAGAGGATGCACGCTGCCGCTTTGGTGACATCTGTCCATTCGCCGCATCTTCTAACACGGAAGAGTCGCGTTTAGCACTTGGAACATCCATTTTGGGGTGTTCCTGGTCGTGCTACGCGATGAAATCTAGAATGAGGTTGTCAACCTTGCGTTGCTTGTAGAGAGGATCCCGACGAGATCACGTGCAAGTTCAGATGGGACCCACTCTTAACAAGGGAGGGCAAGCTCGTGCCCCACAATTCGGCTTTAGGAAGCTCGCGGCAAAAAGGCGTTAAAGAGCAGAAATATGCCATTTTTTCAGCTACACTCTGTTATTGGTCAGAACCCCTGCACTGGACCCACTAATACATCGAAATACATTGCCTCACCACTGTTGCTGTTGTTCTAGGTGCACCACCCTCCTTCCCTGGTACTGGCTGAATCCCTGCATCACGGCATTGTCGAGGGGCTGTCTGATCAGGTATGAACTACGGAGTACACCTTTCGACACTGGATATGTGCTCTAAAGACCCTATGGTTTGATTGGAAGGTTTCGGCTCGATCCTTTTGATATAAAGACTTGGATTGCTCGTTTTAAACACATGAGTTTTAACTCTCTTGCTTTGGCAAAAGAACTCGATGATTTCATTCTTCCTATACCTACCTCGACAATGCGTTTATTTTATTACATTGAAGGAGGTCTTCAAACGCCCTCATACACCCCTTGACAGAGCTTTCTCAGACGTGAGCTACGCCCAGGCATCTCAATTGCAAAGATCTCAGCCGATAAGCCTCAGGCACACATTGTTCTACATGACATTTCCTGCAGTATTGTTCCTTTCAAAATTAGCTGTGCGATCAACGCATGAAAATGTGGCCGACGACCCAACACATCGACAGACCGACAGCCGATTGGCGGTATCTCGAATCATGGCCGCTGCCGAAATTCATGTCTTGGTCAACGATTGCGAATGGCGAACGTTTTATCGGGCTGATGGAACCACGTATAACAAAAAAAACATCGGACTGCAGGCGGTCGGTCTACTTGCAGGTGGTCTGACAACTATGTTCCGCGGCAGTAGAAGGTATAAAGAGGCGCGCACTCTCTCACATGCCAACAATTCTGACCGTTTTCCGGGAACATTCTTCGGGATGGATAAAACCCAGTCGCAAGGAACCTGGGTAGCATCGCATCTATTTTCTGTTCCAAATGACAGGAGTCGCTGTCTAGTTTCCTATTCTTCTTCCTTGAATTGCATCATGGAGATCTAAGAGATAAAAGCCACAGTGTGTTCGCTTCTCGCACCAGACATCACAGCTATTCGAGGAGTTGCTCGTAAAATCTTTCTTTCCCGGTGTACTGAGTATCATACAGTCACTACCTCATATCTAGCAGATAAAACTCCTTCACTTTGCAGAGACCGAAAGTATCGTTGTTGCGGGTAGCATATTGTACATTCGCTATCATCGAATCTGGCGTCCCGCACTTGACAAGTCTCTCTCCCTCTCTCCCACCTCAGTATCGTCGAATTGATGATGCTTGCACGAAGAAAATGTCACTTGTCACTTGAAGAGAGCTAAATAAGCAAGATGGAGAAACAATCCCGTGAGGAAAGTCAAGCGACTTCCGGGATGGGTGAGTCGCAGGTGGTCTCCAGCCTTAAAATCCGCATGGGCTCTTCTTCTTACTCCGTACAATTGGTGGGGAGGATGCAGGTCTGTCTCAGAGAGCAGCGTACGGAGTACTCCGTATTGGAGACGACACAGCATCACCCAAGGCGGGGCCAGGTGAGTGGCTGGAGATGATCCTTGTCCAGGGCGTGCATCCTGGTTTGTTTGTCAAATAGGGGAAAATTGGGATGTTCCGTTAAGACGCCGAGTGTAGCGACTGCCGACAGAGTGCCGAGCATGTCTCTCGCATCACGCACCATTTCCGTATTCGGTGTGTCAGTACGGATAATTTATCGAGTGATGGATGTCTTGATTCATGTCTTGATGATATCCGCCACTCGTCGGCACCACCACTCCGCTCTACGGGAAGGGTTGAAACACTCCTACAGAGTACACCGTACGCCTTAAAGCTTGTGAGATCGGACGAGAATCGGGGGTCAGCTTGGTAGCTTGGTAGCTGGTAGCTCAGTAGCATGGTTGCACCACATAATAAGACAGAGATTAAAAATGGCCACCCCATATCAGTCTATTACTTGTAGTTTACTCCCCCATACTCCGTATGGCCGAAGCCAACGGGGGTCCCGCCGCCACCTACCTTTACCGAGTACGGAGTATTACTCCGTACACTTGCTCGTATTAGTATCGTGTTGGGCGAGAACGGGATTGAAGATTGGCATACTCTACTCCATAAGTGTGAATTAAGCTGGGCGATAGTGGCTACACTAAACTAGTGATGGCTGTAGCTGGAGCTTGGTGGAAATGAGAGAATATGGGAATGGAGGGAGTAGAAAAAGGAGAGAGGGGTACGGAGTACGGCGTAGAGAGAGGGATGAATTAGGGCTTTGTTTTTTGGTGTTCTGTGTGTGTAATACATGTGTCAATGTCACTGTCACTTCCATGTTCAGCGTCATCTCCAGTGGTTAGGTGAATTAGGTGGTTGAATCCGGTTCATGCCGTGCCTGTCCGAGCTGTCTGCTGTCTTTCTTGGGTACGTACTAGTCAGAGCGAGGGTGACGGGTAATAATGCAGGACCCAACTAATACGGAGTACGGATACTACATACCCAAAGAAGCCCAAAGAAACCTAGCCCCACCATCCATGCGCGAGGGAAAAGATACATAATACGGAGTAGAAAACCAAGTATCCGTAATACAGGGGGTACAACCTCTGAGCACGCCCCCTCACCCCTCTATTTATAACTACCCCCCCCCCCCCCTCCAAAAGATACCTTGCACAAGAAATCACAAGGACGCAAAATAGTTGGATATATTGGACACAATGCGATAACCTTCTTATGCATCTCCAAGGGAGGAGAAGAACAAAAGGAAAAAAAAACAACTTCTTCTCGTCCCCCTTTCCACCTTGTCTACGGAGGAGATTCTACACAGTACATCTATGTCATGGCCTTGTATATATTCTAACTGCCAGTCTCGCCCTATTATCCCGCACATCCTCCCCCGTCTCTTAGCTCCAGGCCGGCTCTCCAGTCCAACACGAGTCATCTCGCCTCGACTAGCTCCTCCCGGCAATCGCTTGCTATTCTTCAATTCGTTTCCTTGTATAAATCGTCGCTCCGCTGTTTCTTGTTCCTCCTTCGCCATGCAATCACCAAAGAAACCTCCCTCTCCCCCCACCATGCCGCCTCTCGCCATCGACCCCTCCAAGTTCCCCAGCCTAGCAACCCGCAAGGCCCTACTCATCATTGACATCCAAAACGACTTTGTTTCCGACAAGGGAGCTCTGCCCATCACAAACGATCATGCCAAGTACCTAGAACAGGTGACACGGCTGGCCGATTCTTTTCGACCTACCGGCGATGTGATCTGGGTCCAAAGCCAATTCGAAAATCCGCGGAAATTCGAAGAAGGCCAGGACATCATAGCTAGCACTCTGTCGTCAAACCTTGGTTCCAATCGTGACCGTTCCTCGCTCCTCGAAAGATTTCAAAGTCTCTCGTTGTCTGTTGACGAAGAGGCCTTTCTCAGCCAGCCGGATGGTTCTTGTGTTCTTGCTGGATCGGACGGCGCCGAGCCGCCGGATTCCGTCAAGAAGTACTTGTCGAACCACCCGAAAGACACCGTCATTACCAAGACCAACTATTCCGCCTTCAAAGACACTTCCCTCCTTTCCATGTTGCGGAAGAAATTGGTCACCAAACTATATCTGTGCGGCTCGCTCGTCAACATTGGCGTCCACGCGACGGCCGCAGACGCAGCCATGCATGGCCATTCCATCACCATTGTCAGCGATTGTTGCGGTTGGCGTCAGGATAGGCGCCGCGACAAGGCCATGAAGAGCCTCACTGAGGTCAGCGGGTGTGAAGTCTCAACCTACAGCGAGTTTGTGGACTCATTGACTGCCAAACCGCCCAAGCCAGCCCCGGTCCTGGCTGCTGCGAAACCAGCAAGACCTAGCCGTACAGCGCCACGGGTCAAGTCTGCGAAGGACGCAAACTCACCAACATCGCGAAGTATTGTCGATGCTCTACGGAATCTCAAATTAGGGCGCAATACGAGCAGCAGCCCAAGCGCGGAATTTCCACCTGTTGACGATGCACCGGACCTCGAGGCAGAATCCCTAGTAGCCGATGAGTTGGCACCAGAGCCAAAAACTGGAGACAAAGAAACAGCGTCAAAGGCGAAGCTCGAATCAAATGCCAAGGACAAGGCGCAATTGGAACCAGAGCCCAAGGCGAGTTCAAAGCCAAAAGTCGAAACAAAAACAAGCCCCCCATCCATTTCGAAGGCTCCTTCTCCGTCGGAATCAAAATCCAAACCCGAAGTCGAGACACTACTGAAGGAACCTGAGGTGGACGCGAAAGAAATAGCTCCAAGCGCAATATCTGCAGCATCCAAAACTGACACTACGGCCCGCCCTGAAGCCAGCTCGGAATCAGTACTCGAACCAGCGAATGCGATAAGCGATTCAGCAGTGTCTTCTACAAGCAGCATAGGCTCCGAAGGCGACAAGAGTTCAGGCTCAAGCAAGGCAAAGAAGCAGAAGAAAAGGAAGAAGAAGAAGGCAGCGACGACGACGACGACTACAACGAACGAGGCTGGCGGCAAAGAAGGAACCCCCGAAAGCCAAAAGTTAACACCGGTGGAGGGCAGCGAAAAAAAAAAACCCGCAAACGGTGTCACGGTGTCCACGCCTACAAACGGAGATGTGGCACCCAAAAGACGGAGCTCGACCGGGTCCGAGTCGGATGTCTCAGCCTCCTCTGTTCACCTGGGGACCAAAACTTCCCCGCCATTATGTGAAGGGGACACACACATCATCTACAACATCTTGCCACCGGAGCTCGAAAAGGACATTTTCGAAACTCTTCGCAATGAAGTCAAGTGGGGGCGCATGCCTCACCACGGCGGTGAAGTCCCCCGCCTCATCGCCGTACAAGGCAGTGTAAGTGAAGACGGATCCATACCAATCTACAGACACCCCGCGGACTCGTCGCCCAAATTGGAATCCTTCTCCCCAACCGTCGACAAAATCCGCAAAGAAGTCGCAAAGCACCTAGGTCACCCCCTGAACCACGTCCTCATCCAACTCTACCGCGACGGCCACGATTACATCTCCGAACACTCGGACAAAACAATCGACATCGTCAAAGACACGTACATAGCAAACCTCTCCCTAGGCGCCGAACGCACAATGGTCTTCCGCACAAAACGCCCACGCAAAGACTCCCCCCCAACAGAAACCGCACCACCCCAACGACAAGTCCACCGCACCCGCCTCCCCCACAACTCCCTCTGCAAAATGGGTCTTCAAACGAACAAAAAATGGCTGCACGCAATCCGCCAAGACAAACGCCGACAAGCCGAAAAAGACGACCGGGAACTGGCCTACGACGGCGCGCGCATAAGTCTCACCTTCCGAAACATAGGCACCTTTCTCGACGGCAAAGAAGAGCGCATTTGGGGCCAGGGCGCAACCCGCAAAGCCAAGGAGGACGCCACCCCCGTCGTTAACGGCGCCGAGGCCGCGGCCGATTTACTCCGCGCTTTTGGCATCGAGAACCAAGATGCGGACTTTATGTGGGAGGAACACTATGGTTGTGGGTTTGATGTGTTGCATATGAGCGATGCATCTCCTACGAGAATGTGATTTCCTTTCATGCGAGGTTTGGAGAGGAAGTATATATGGTGTTTTTTTTTTTTTTTTTTTTTTTTCCTTTTTGGCGCCAGTTGGGATTTCTGCTTGTAAAAGTTTTGGAGAGAGCGTTCATGGGCTCAATATTCAACATTTACATTTCTAGCGATCAGTATACGAATCCTGTACGAGTACGAGTTGAGTACTCTATTGTAACACATTACCGCCAGCATATTTAACATTACTTTATGAGTGCTGAGGTTGAGAAACGAGCCTTGTTGTTTTCTCCCTATCTAAGTAAGCAACGCAATTTGACCAAGAGAAAAAAAAATGAAGAAAAAAAATGACTAAAAAAGAAAAAAAAATATCTAAGAATGCCGCGTCTCCCAAGGAAGAGGATACGTCTCAACCCAATCGGCAACTTCAGCCCTCAACCGCACAATCTCCGTATCTGTAAGTCCATCACCCACGTAATTCATAAAGAGCTTCAAGCGATTGGGATTTTTCTCGCCCGCGTCGGCAGCAGCCTTTTTCGCGGCCTTGTCGAGACGCAAAGCGATGGAGACGGCGCGGTCGATGATGCCGGCGACGCGGACAAAGTCGTCTTCCGTGAAGCCGCGGGACGTCATGGCCGGCGTGCCGATGCGCAGACCGCCGGGGACGAGGGCGGATTTGTCGCCGGGAACGGTGTTCTTGTTGGAGGCTACACCGACGAGTTCGAGGACACGCTCGACGCGGGAGCCGTCGATGCCTTGGGGTTTGAGGTCGATGAGGAGGAGGTGGTTGTCTGTGCCGCCCGAGACGAGCGAGTAGCCGAGGCCGCCTTTTTCTTTGGGGTCGCCGAGGCGGCGGGCGAGGGCCTGGGCGTTGGCGAGGACCTGGGTTTGGTAGGCGCGGAATGCGGGGGTTTGGGTCTGGTGCAGGGCGACGGAGAGGGCGGCGATGGTGTGGTTGTGGGGCCCGCCCTGGTGGCCGGGGAAGACGGAGGCGTTGATGCGGGCCTCGAGGTCGTAGAGTTCGTCCATTTTGGTCTTGGGGTCGACGCGGCGGACGCCCTTACGGAAGAAGATGAGGGCGCCGCGGGGCCCGCGGAGGGACTTGTGGCTGGTGGTGGTGACGATGTCGGCGTGGGAAAAGGGGCCGGGGAGGACCTTGGCGGCGAGCATGCCTGAGATGTGGGCGATGTCGGCGACGAGGTAGGCGTTGACCTTGTCGCAGACGGCGCGGATGGCCTTGTAGTCGATGAGGCGGCTGTAGGCAGAGGCGCCGGCGATGATGATCTTGGGGCGGTAGAGGAGGGCGAGCTCCTCGAGCTTGGGGTAGTCGATGTAGCCGGTGGCCTCGTCGAGGCGGTAAGGCACCGTCTCAAAGTACTTGGACACGTGGGAGATTTTCTTGGTCGGGGTCTGGTAGCCGTGGGAGAGGTGGCCGCCGTGGGGCAAGTCGAGGCCCATGATGCGGTCGTGGGTGTCGAGGAGGGCCGAGTAGACGTAGAGGTTGGCGGGGGCGCCCGAGAGGGCCTGGACGTTGACGCCCCATTCGTCGGGGCTCAGGTCAAAGGCCTCGAGGGCGCGCTTCTGGCAGAGGCGTTCGGACTCGTCGATGAATTCGTTGCCGCCGTAGTAGCGGGCGCCGGGGTAGCCTTCGGAGTATTTGTCTGGGAGAGAGGATGGGCGTGTTAGTGTTTTCTTTTTTTTCCTTCTTTTTGCTTTCCAATGGCAGTAGAAACAAGGCTTGAGGGGGGGGGGCCAAGAGTATCAAATGGAAATGGGTGACGTACTTTGCATGGGACTGCCTAGGGCATCGAGGACTGCTTGGGATGTGAAGTTTTCGGAGGGGATGAGGTTGATGAACTGCTTCTGACGAGTTTTCTCCTATTCTGCAGTGTGAGCGTACTTCTAGGATAGAGAGGAGAAAGAATATGTGAGGCAATAGGTATAATGGGAGCGCACCTTTTCGACAATCTCATACATGGCGGGATCGGCCTGCTCCAAGTGGGCATTGAGCAACTGTGAGATATCCAGAACATGTTAATACCAGCTCACGAAATGTACAATTCATGTACTCTATGGCGGAGAGAGAGGGAGAGAAAGCATGCATTTTGCTGGCCATCAATGTTCAAAGACGCCATGTGCCGTCGCGCCACCCGATTCACCGTCTCGACAACAAGCGGAGTCGAGGTTGAGCGGTGACACGAAGCTCGGGGTAGAGCCGAGACGGCACGAACAGTGCGCCTCAGAGCCGGACGCATCATGATTGGATCGAATTGGATTTGGAGCGAGGATTGGGGGGGGGGGGGGGGGGGTAAATTGGATGGTTCAGAGACGGAGGGAGGAGGTGGCAAGGAAGGGAGTTTTGTGATGGGAAGGGAGAATGCCGAAAAAAAAAAAAAGGTTGTTTGGCAATTGGTGAGTCGCACACTTTGAGACAGCTTGTGCTGGGAAGTAGTTTGGGTCCAGGCGGGGGACAAAAGGAAGCTCCTTTTTGGGGGGGTTAGTGGGTTGCATGTGCTATTACCAGTTATGGGCGGATGGTGGGGTGATTTGTGTATGGTCATGTATTAGTGCTTGATTCGAGCCTACGGAGTATTGAGCAGTTATCGAGTAGCGTCACGATTACCCTTGGTGCTTGGTGCACGGTGCATAGGGCCCGGTCTATGGCCTATGGCTAGCTGGCTGGCCTATGGAGTATGGCGGGGAGAGAGGGCTCCTTTGTGGGTTGCTTTGTGGCGGGGAATAAGCAACGGAGTACAGTACAGTACGTACTCCGTATTCTGTTAAGGAACGACACAAGGGCGTTGCTGTGGGGCCCAGCATTTTTCAGCACTCTTCCTCGACATGACGCTACGTATTGATGCTAAAGAAAAGCCCACGGCCCCACCAAGGCCCTCTAAACTAGATTACTACAAGTAGAGCTCCAACACTCCAACACGCCAACCTTCAATGGGCGTCAGTAAAAGGGCAGCAGTTTTTACCATCCATACTGGATATCCTCGGAAACAATTTCGCATGCTACAGAGTTCAAACCCCTGCCACAAGAAGCAGCGCCCAACAGAGCCGAGTCGTAAACTAGTTTAGTTCAAACTACTCTGTACGTAAACCACGCCCTACGCGCCCTACGCCCTACGTAACAAGTGTCAAAACTCCCCTTGCAAAGGCGTTCGGTCTGTAGTTTACTCCGTAGATAATAGTATTACATACTTGTACACGTACTTATCGACACCCGGTTACTTATCGTATCCCACATAGCTCATACTTGTATACTTGTAGCCTCGCAAAGCCGCAAAGCCGCAAAGCCGAACAAAAAGATATATACGGAGTAAGGCCAAGACACCATCGCCCTGCGCTTCTCCTCCATTCTCATCTATCGGCGTGGCCAGGCACCCGAATTAGAAACGAGGCGGGGTTGGGAGTTGGCAGGGGGTTCCAAAGAAGCCATTCTGTAGACAATGATTGATCGCCTCGTTCGCAGTGGACCGTTCAGCACAATTGAAGTCTTCCAGGCAACCGTATAAAAAAAGAATTAAAAAAAAAACCCTCAAAAATTAAAAGAGTATATATAGTACAGACAACCATCGGGAGTTGTAAAAAGCAGGTCGAAATCACACAAGTTTCTCAGTCAAGGCCAACTCATGATTCACGACATTCAGCCTACCTCTCTGTCAAGAACGAAATCTCCCAACAGCCACCTGAACACCTTAATCCCTCCCTCCCATACCAAGATTTCACCAGAAACATCAAGTCCAAAGTCCAAAGTCCAAAAAAAAAAATGACAATCTCGTCCTTTAACAAAGGAAAACACCCCGTCACCACCAACCCCAAGCTACAAAAGAAACCCTCCCCCTCCTCCCCCTCCTCCCTCTCGTCTCTCCCGCCAGAACTGCACCTCCTCATCGCCTCCAATCTAATCTACCCAGATGCCCTCTCGCTCAAACATACCAACCGCCACTTTTACCACCTCGTGAACACGGGCGTCAGTCTCAAAGTCGCCTGGCTCATGGAACGCAGAAAACTACACCTCGAATGTCCGAGTGAAAGGTGCGATTTGGGAAGTGACTTGCGCTTCTGTCGAGGCAGCGTTCCGTATGTTTTCTTCTCTTGCCTCTTTCTCTCTTCTTTTCTTTCTCTCTTTCCCATACACAAAACTAACAGTGTGCAATGAAAAAAAAACCAATAAAAAAGTCTGCTGATGAAAAGACGTCGCCAACATATAGAATGCGAATCTGGCCCCGGTCTAGGCTGTCTTGTCTATGGAACGCCCAAATGCGCCCACATGCGCCGCTTCGATATGCGTGTGCGCCGCTACGTAAGCCGTTCGGCCCTCGCCTCTTTCTATTCCGTCTTTTCCTTCACGTCCGAGCCCGCGGACGGGGCCTTGATTTTCGTGCTCGCTGCGTTGGTGCTTGGTCTTTTGAGCTTTTGGACTTGGGAGGTTGTGCTTTCTGGGTGTCAGACTCTTTCTGGGTTGCGTGCTTAGTTTCATGGTTCATGTGGGTTGGTTGTGATGTCGAGATTGCCCGAAGTTGTTCGTGTCCCTTTTCCTTTTCCTTTTCCTTTCCTTTTCCTTTCCTTTCCTTCTTCTTTCCTTTTCTTTTCAAAGACAAAGATCTCTCAAGTTGATACAAGGCAAATATATAACATGCAATCTCAAAAACCCCCATATGAAACTTACAGCTTACTATCAACCCAAACACTATCCCTCTTTTCCAAAAAGCTCTTCAATCCCTCCCTAATATTCTCCCCCTTCTCCAACCCCAAATACAACCCCCCCTCCCGAACCCTCCTCGTCCCCTCCAAAGCCCCAATATTCATCCCCTCCTCAATCCCCCTCTTCGAAACAATCACCGAATCCGGCGAATTCCCCCCTATTTCCAACGCCCACTTCACAGCTTCGGAAACCACATCCCCCTCCACAATCTTATTCAAAACACCCCATCGCATCATCTCGCCAGGTCCATAAGACCGGCCTAAAAGAGCCATCTCCGCAGCCCGTTGCCGTCCCATGGTCCTCGCGAGACGAGGAAGCGCCCCGGCAATAGCAACAACACCCCTCTTCACCTCGGGCAATCCAAAAATCGCCTTTTCCGAGGCAAGAATCAAATCCGCGTTCAACGCCATTTCAAATCCTCCTCCCAAACAAGGTCCATTGACAGCCGCGATGACGGGTTTCTTGCCCGCGCGATTACTCAGCCCGCCAAATCCAGCCTCGGGCATAGAGGGGCTGTTCGAATGCTTCGTTGAGCTTTCTTGGACTGTGGCCATCCACTCTTTGAGATCGGCGCCCGCGCAAAAGGCTTTTCCTGCGCCCGTGAGGACGGCGCAGCGGAGAGAGGGTTCGGCGTCGTACCATTTCCAGAGGAGGTCTAGGCCGATGTGTTGGGCCATTGGCATGGCGTTGTAGGATTTGGGTCGGTTGAGGGTGACGAGCAGGATTGTTGGGTCGGGAAAGGCGATGAGGGTGTGCGGGACGTCGGGGGGCGGTGCGGTGAAGCGAGTTGGTGTCATTTTGTTTTTGTTGTATTTATGAGTGGTGGAGGACTGTTCTTGTTTTCCGGCAAGTCCGGCGAGAATGAATATTTCAATCTTCCAATGTGGTGATATGGCGGGTGATATGGCGATGTATTGTTAAGCTCTTCAATATCCTGTGTCGGTGGCTGCTAAGCTTCCAATGGAGAATGGGAGAATGGAGAATGGAGCCTTTAGAAAAGAATACAAAGGTTGGAGCCCGTAAGATGATAAAACCTGGGTCGTCGGGATCTCGTAATGTACAAAAACAGGTCAAAGGACGTGAGAACTCAAGGCAGACGGGCCGTCAGCTCTTAAACATCATACAGAGTAAAGGAAGGAGGGGGGGGGGGCCTCCAAACCCTACCGCAGCTCATCGGTATTTCCACTATTAAACTAGCTAAAAGTAGTTTACTACCGAGGCTTGCCCCTAAAACGCGGGGCCCCGCATCCAATGAAGCCGTAGCCGTAGCCGTAGCGTCTCCTACCTCAACCCCTCAACCCCTCCTCCTCCTTGCCGATATGCCGGGCTTACATTTCAATCTCCTCGGTCTCCTTCCTGATCTCATCTTCCTCATCCACTGATATTTACAAGCTTGACTTTCTGGTGCATCGTCTTTCGCACAATAAGTAATCCTCTAAGCCTCAGCTCAATGGATACTTGTACACACGTCGCATCTACTCCGTACCTGTACTCGGTACTCGAAATAGTATTGCTACATCGTGAATATGTTCAAGTAATGTACTCGTGTGTAATGTACTCGTACAGTTTTGATTTTGATTTTTGCAGAGTTCCCCTTAAAAACAAGACCTAAATGGCTGCATTGTGCAACCGTAAAAGAACTGAAAAAAAAAAAAAAGAAAAGAAAAGACCGCTGCTTCATCGGTCCCCATGACATACACCCCTTCTTCCAATATACACACAAGCCTACGCCGGGTAACCGCGCTTCTCGCACTCCGTGAAGAAAATCACCATGCGCCAAATCTTCTTGACCAAATCCTCTGCTTCGTCGAGCGCCTGTTACCATGTTAGTAAACGATAGAGAGAGACAATAAATGAGAGAAAACACATACTTCGGCCAGTTCCTCTACCAGGTCGCCCGGCTTGCCATGCTTGCCAAGATGCGACTCGATAACCTCCACCATCACCTCCTCCTGCACACCCAAATACTCAACAATCTTCTTCTCAACAAACGGCCGTAGCTTGTCGCGCAGGATTGTAGTATCGAGAAAGTCCCACTGCACGTCCCACGCCCAGAGACCCTCCCGGTCCGACGGAATCTCCTGTGCCAGTGCCCGAATCGCGTTGCTCAGCTCTTCGTCCGTCATCGAAGCCGAGGCCGACGTGGGCTCGAACTGGATCGGGATGAGCTGTCTTCGGGCTGTCTGATCCGTATCTTCGTCGTCCAAGAGGCCCTCGACCTCGGCGATTGTGCGACGGGCCGGTCCCGCCCGTTGCGCGTTCTTTTGTGCCGCAGCCCCGAGAGAGAGTTTGAACGGCTGTTGAGGTGCGGCTGCTACACTAGCAGCCGCAGCAGCAGCCTCGCGCTCCTCCATCTCCTTCTCCTGTTGGTCGAGGAACGAGTCTGCCATGCCACGGGCACGTTCAATCTCCACCCGCTCGCGCCGGCGTTCGTCTTCCTCGAGTCTCCGGTCCGCAGCATCACGAGCCGCCTCCTCGGCTCGCTCGTGAGTCCGTTTGCGCAGCCACGCTGCGTGGTCGCGGTAGTATGGGTGTGTCTTCCTCGCCGCCTCCTTTTCGTCGTCCCACTCCAGCTCCCGCTCGAGCTGCTCCTGTCGACGGCGCTCAAGCGATTCGGCATCTTGCTTATCGCGAGCCCGTTCTCTCTCAAGAGCAGCTGCTCGTGCTCTTTCTCGGTTCACCCACTTCCTCTCCGCCTCGTTGTAAAGCTTATTATCGTCACTCTTTTGTTTCGCCATCCGCCGCTTGTAAAGTTCTTCGTCACTAGCATCCGTATCCTCGTCTTCGTCAAACAAGGCATCGCCATTGCCATTAACAAATGCGACAGTCCGTCCGCCATTCTGTCCCTTGGGTCCAGTCGGAGCGTTCTGAACCCCGCGTGGCCCGACTGGCACATTATTGGCACTGTTGTTGGGTGTTGGCGATGTGCCGCGCCGGGGAGCGTCTCGGCGAGATCCATTGCGGCGCTTCTCAAGCTCATCCATCTCCTCCTGCTGTCTCAACCTGTCCGATTCTCGCTTATTACTACGTTCGCGGAATGCCGCAATCTCAGCAGCGACCACCTCTCGCAGCTCGGCGGGGATATCAGCCAATTCGTCTTCCTGTGCAAGCGGTATGTTGACAACTTCGACATTATCTCCGTTAACCCCGTCCGCGCCTTCGCCCATGGCGACATCGCCGTCTCCATCCGTCCGTGAGCCTGCAGGCGGGTAGAATAGATTGCGCACAGCCTCTTTGAGAGCTTTGCGCGCAGCTTCCAGTCGCGCCGGTGCCTCGCCATCTTCTCCTCTGCTCTCTTTTTGTGATTCGAGATACTGTATCGAAGCCCCATCGACGGTGAATTCGAGCTTTGTCTTCTCGATGCCCTCAAACGTCTCGTCTTCCGGGTTTGCGGGAGGTTCGGCGGCAGCGGTTTGTCGTTTGACCGGGACCTCGACACTAGGCAGCAACTCAATGGCGGCGGCGAGAGAGTCGGTGTCCTCGAATTGTGCAAATCCGAATTTCAGTGCAGGGCCATTTGTTGCCGTAGATGTAGCAGAATCCCACCGTCGCAAACGGCCCACGGCGTTGAGAATAGACTGTAGCCCTTCGTCGCCGCCAAGACCCTCGGGAATCTTGTGAATGAATATCGTCCGTAACTTCTCCTCGTTCGTTGGTGGCATGAGAGATTGTACAGCCTCACGACCCGCGGACCTACCGTGGTCTGTGCCGCCGCGCTCGTTGCCAAGACCTGGTCGGCTCGTGTTCGTCGAAGACGGTTGGTCGCTATCCCTCCGTCCGTTCTGCGGCGCGCCGCCCGCGGGACTATTAGGCTTCGCGGAACTCGTACCGAGGCGGATAACACGGGCGTTGAAATTTATGTTGGGCATGTTCGCAGGGGGTGTTTGAAAGTTGGGAAGCCCACTTGGACGATTAGCTTGGCTCGAGTTGGCCTGGAGGACGCCTGGGGGCGGGGCCATGCCTGGAGCTGGAGCGACGCCCGGTGGCGCTGAGAGACCCGGAGGGGTCATTCCAGGAGGCATTGACATGCCTGGGGGAGCGCCTAGTAGGAGAAGATGGAATATTAGCCAAGCGGAACCGGCAAAGGTGAGGAAAGAGGGTGTAGTTTACCGAGACCCGGGGGAGGCGCCATTCCGGGAGGGCCTCCTGCGCCAGGATAGCCCATATATGGCGGCGGTGCGCCATAAGGCGGAACTATTTTGAAATACTGCGTTAGCAACAGCAAAAAGCGGGCAAGCATCGCGAGTTGTATCTCAGCCTCACCTCCATAAGGATTGTACGACATCGCGCCGTCCAAGCGTCAAGTACGACACCCGGGTATTGATAAGTCTTGTGATATATCGATACCAAACAACAAGAAACTCTCAAAAAATACCCTCAAAAATATCCTAGTCGCGGTGGTTGCGTGTCTAGAAATCACCCTTCGAAATTGTCGTATTCCCGTTGTCGTTGTCAAGGCTGAACTGGCGTAAAGAATGCGATGTGATGGGCCCGGTTCGTGGATCGTCCTCCACAACCCGAAGCAGAAAATAAAGGTAAATAGAAAGAAAATAAATTATAAAAAGAGAAAAAAAAAATTAAACCCCAGATTAATTTGATTTCCTGTTGCATGTATTTTAATTTCTTCTTTGCATCGCCAGAACAAGGCGCTTGCTCTTTTTGCAAGCGCGACCCTCCAAAAAAAAACCCGAGTCTCCACTTTTATCCTTATGTCAGCATCTCAAAATCCAAAATCCTCGAATGCTTTTTGCCCAGTTCCCAAAAATTTCAATCGCGGAGCTTCACGGAGCCAGAGCTCTTTTGAAAGGCCCATTCTTAATTGGAGATATTTGCAGGAACACCAGGGTTTTTCGGTCCCAGAATATTCCTGGTACCAGTCCAGCCATGTAAGTTACACAATTGACATGCCAATTACTTTTTTCCCCACGAGGTAAAATGACTGACAAGTATTGTTGAAATGCAGGGCACCCCCAGCGCGCCTCCTGATGCTGGGAAGCCGAACCCTAGCAACAAACGGTCTATCCCGCACCGTCCGCCCAGTCCTCGCCTTCCAATCCCACCCCTTCACAACGACATCTCCATCCCAAACTCCCGAAACCCCAACCTCGAACCAGCAATCCACAACTACCCCCCCGCAGCAACCCTCCACTCCCACCTCGGGCCAAAAAGGCTCCCTCCTCGATGCCTTCTCCCTAGACAAAATGCCCCCCTGGGCCGCCGCCCGTCTCGCCGCCTCGTCCGCAGCAGCATCCTCAGCAACGACCTCCAAACCGCGCAAACCCTTCCCTGACCCCTTCCGCTATGACGCTACCCGGGACTCCGTAAAGGACATTCTCTCGACAGATGCCATGTTGAACTCACGGTCTCTCTCGCAGCAGCGCAAGGCCCGTCAGGTTCCCATTCGCACGGTGCCACAGGCCGGCCGTACCATGCATGTCTTTGGCAACGTTACGCCCGAGCGCGCCGTGGACAAGTTGAACATCAAGTGCAGCCAACACCGCATGCAAGGCATGGTCATTGCCCAGAGGTCCCATGAGCGTCCTGGAAAGCGTAGAAAGAGGTTGAAGAGTTCGAGATGGCAGGCTCGGTTCAAGCAGGGATTCAGGGCAACTGCGGCGCGGGTGAGAGAGTTAGCTAAACAAGGGTGGTAGAGAGAAAAGGGACGATTCCCTTGTGTGTCCAGGTTATTGTACCAATGTATTATAGAATACAAGATTTATACTGTTATATTTTTCTCCAATTGTGTCATTCAAGCAAGCATCACCAAGTGTGTGACAGTCGAGAGTCATCCAAGAGAAGAATAATTTGCCCAATTTAAGAAACTACTTCACGAACAAGAAACGCACGATTCGTCATATTTCAAATCGTCGGTCTTAGAACTCCCTCGTAGGCGAAGGCAAAGGGCTATTCAAAACCTTAGGCCGACTCCGAAACACAGCCTCGTAATCATTGTCCACCCCTTCCTCCAACAACTCCTCGGCCAAAACCGACACCTCAGCGGGATCCTCCCACAAGGACGGCGGTGGCTGGTGCGGGTTCGGATGATGAGGCAAAACGTGCGCCGCAGCACGCGCCTTCTTCTGTGACCGGCGACGTTCGAGTTGGACTTTTTGCCGCGCCGCTTCGAATCCCGCCATGCTCTTGCGTGTCCGGGCCACGAGATCCTCTTCGGCATCTGTTGGAGCTGTTTGGGTGGTTGCGAGAGCGTCAGGTTCGGGGCCCTCGTCTGGGGATGCTGCCCGGGTTTGCTTGGAGCGTGTTGGGCGGGGTGCCATGGAGAGACGGGTTCGCTCGGCAAGGGAGAGAGGGGGCGCGGGACGAGGCTTTGTTACTTTTGTTGGCGAGGGGGATAGGTTATTCATGGAGGCTAATATCTCGTCCGCTTGTGCCTGGATGGGCGACGACGGAGACGGAGGCCGGTATGATTGTTCGGCGGGCTCTACGCTGTTGCCCAACTCGGCCGCAGACTCTGGATCCCGATTCGTTTTTATTTCCCGTCTCTCTATTTCCATCAGAAGTGGTGACCTAGGTCGATCGTGCATCGTAGAATTATGCGATGATCCAGAATGTGAATGTGCCCTGATGGGCTTCTCCTGAAGTACCTCCGTTTCGTCTCGAGAGGTGTGTGCCTTGTGAGTATGGGCGATTGAGACACTCGCACGATTGCGATCAAGCACGGGAATGGAGCGGCTCAAACTCTTGGTACGGGAAAGCCCGAGAGATCTTGAGGGCTTCGGTATTTCACGATGCTTAATGGATTCTTCTTCCCCCTCCTCCAACACTTCGTTGGGTTCATCGCTTTGGTGTGTTCTTGGCACATGAACTTCAGTCTGTCTTCGAGGTGGCGCTTCCTTCGCCTCCCTTGCCCACTTGTGAAGCGTTTCAAGCGGGTTTACTTTGAGTTTCCCAATCTCAGCTAGATCCTTATGGAACGAGGCAATGAGCTCTTCATTTTCCGCACCCAATGGCACATCAATTGTGGAGCGAGGTGCTGTCGCTAGCGCGGTCGTGCACCGCTCTTGATGAGCACCAAACCCAAAGTCAATTCCTTGCTTCGTCTCCGGTTTCGCGGTCTTCTTGCCACCATCTACACGGTCCGCTACTTCTCCAAAAAGCTCCTTTCGAAGATGTCCCCATTTCGCGAGGCGATCCTGTTGAAACCTGACCCGTCCATCGAGTTGCTCCAGAAGACTGCCGCTCGTGTCCTCGAGTTCGGAAAGTCGACCTTTTTGAACCCGCCGCCACACGCTATCGAACGGCATATCCAGTAATCCGTCCTTTTTCGAATCGGCATCGCCGCATAGCAGCGCCTCCATCCACCGCTCATCGCCTGTCCAGTTGTGGCTGAAAAAATGGCGCGCCTCCTTCTTAATCTCGTCTGTCACATCAGCTGCAGTGCGTTGCGCCTGAATAGCTTTGAGCTGCTCACGGCGACGTATGGCACTTCTCTCTTTGAGATCAAGCAAATCACTAAAATCACGGTATATCGCACGGGCCTCGGCTTTTTTCTCAAGGTGTTTGCTGAGCGAAGCGCGGTACGCAAGAGACAAGACGGTTAATTCGGTGCGCTCGTCGGAATAACCCTTTTTTTCGAATGCAATTTTCTGGGCGAGGGCCGGGGTATATTTGGATCCGGCTGCTTCGGTGTCATCGGACACTACTTTTCGGAGGACGGCGAAGGAAAAAGCAGCAAGAACCTCCTCCAGACGGTCGCCACGACATTCGTCCAGCATCGTCTTGCGAATGACGGCATCCCGGCCCAAGACACCATTTTTCTTGGCCTGTTCAAGGCATCGGAGTAGTCCGGTTCGAAGATTAAGAGACTGGACCTGGTCGGCCGGAGGAAAGTACTGTTGGAGTTTCTATTTACTCTCCAGGTCAGCAGCTTGAAACATGGTGAATTTAGAGTGCAACAACATACCGTACGAGCCTCCTCAGGATCCCATATCTGAACAAGCCGATACAAAGACCATTCCACACACTGCACCCTCTTTTTTAAACCTTGGGCAGCAGCCCCAGCCGTGGCTGCGGCAAATGTCTCTGGTTTGATACCAGGCCAGTCGGGCAGCAGGTCAAGATCGAGAAGACGCAGGTTGGCGAGAAAGAGCGAAATATTAGAAGGCCTGCGTATGACTCCGCTACCCCTACTTCCCCCTCCCAAATCCAAGGTTTGCAAGGTTTGGGCCTGCGCATGTTGCTGGGCTCCTAGTTTAGAGGGTGCTGTTGTCGAGTTTGAGCGTCCGAGTCGCGTGCGTTGGAGAGGGTTGTTTGTCGTCGCCATTGGATCATGGTTGTTAACGGCGGTGGGTAGAGGAAAATATTATTGAAATTTGATGCGGTACTTTTTTTCATGGCTATGCTCATACCCTGTCTTTTTTTTCTTTCGTTTTGTTTCCCAAGTCTCTTTCTTGCCTGTTCAACATGCGAGAATCTGAGAGAGCTTGCTTTTTGGGGGTTCGCGTTTGGTGGGTCCCTGTCACTGTACGGAGTAGCTGTCACTCGAGCCCGAGCACAGTGTTGATTCTCCGTGTCCATTTCTTTAGCACAGTGCCAGCCCTATCTTCAAGACGCTTCCACATTACAGCGGTTTGAATATAAAAGGTGTCAAATTGTCGTTGATTCGCTGCGGATATATTGAACCAATAAAAAAAGAGACCTGGCCTTAAGGAGCCTCTCTTCCCAGAAGAAAAGCCAGAAAAGCAAAAAAGAATACGCAGTACTCCGTATAAAACAAACGCCTTGAAAGCGTCAAGAGTTCAAACATCGAATAATAAAAACCCAAACATCCGTCTCAAACCCAAACAATTTTTCTCATCCTTAACCCACATTCCCTCCTTCCAATCACCGATAGTTGATAATACACTGACAGTTCGCCTGACACTCCGCCAAAATCGTAGCAGGGAGATCACGGCCCTTAAGCTCCTCGTTGTCGCAGTAGAGTTCCGAAACAATGTTGGGAGCGTCCTTGCACCGTGCGTTCCATGGGCCTTTGCAGTAGAGTGCGCTTCCGAGGTTTGCTGCCGTCACTTCTGCTGCGACTGCTGGCATCGCAAGTGTGCCTGGGGAGAATGCCAGTAGAAGGCCGAAGATTGGAGACTTTTGTTTTGCACGTGTCAGTTTGACAAAGTGCTTCAAAACAGTTGGGATCTTCGGTTTTTATATGTATATCCAACTTACGCTTGCCCTCATTTTTGAATAACCTGTAAATCCCGGTGGGACGTAGGATAGTGGTCCGGGTGAATCTCTTCTTTAAGAGTGGGTTGATCGTGTGAGCGAAAAGAGGGAGAGAGTTTGTCGAGTCGAGCAGATGTGATGGAACGTGTTGGCTCAGTCTATGAAAACCTTTTTGTAATGATGAAGAGTCTGAGAGTCTGCTCGGGTGCAAGTTGTAACTTGAGGTCTTTTATTACTGGTATCCAAATGTGCAATATGAGGGAGGCAAATCAATGATATATATATATATATATATATAATTCTTGCCAAGGCCAAAAAAAACTGGTAATTGAAGGGGGTCCTTCTTAATAACTTCGGAAAAGACATATCGTTTCCCTGGTTTTATTTGCCTGTCTATACAGGATAGTAGTTACTTTCCCAAAGAAGAAGGCGACTAGCAATGGATGATGGGCATGGTCATTTCGGCGAGCTCCTGACGGGTATAAGAGACTGAAATGGCCATACTATTCATAGAATGCGAGCGTTGGGGTACGGGCTTGGAAGGCCGGCTGCCACAGTTTCGACTATTTAGGTTGGCTTCGGGGGTGCTGTATAAGGGAATTAGATAAAGATCATGGGAAATGAGGGGGTCCGCACAGTATGGGGGTGGGGAGGAGAGCGAAGACTGGTTCACAATTGCAGACCCGAATCAACGGAGGGGGGGGGATTGTGTTGCACTGCATACAGGATATTCCAAAGGGGCACTATCGATGGGACGCTGCTCTAGGAACAAGAGCGGATGGGGTGGATGGCATGGATGTGGTAAAAGTATAGACATGAAGGGGTGAGATATTGAGAGAAACCGTCTTATCCAGGTTCCAGGTAGTCAGTCAAAAGTAGCATAGAGTGATAAACGAGTAAGATACGAAAACTGGTATGGGCTATTTAACCTATCATTCTCGTTCGCCTCTCAATGAATCATTGGTCCCATACCATACCTCTTGTGCTCTCCTTAATACGGAGTATGGTGTGCTCCATATGGGATACATGTAACATGAAGTGTTATAAATGGAGGCCGGAGATATTAAGGAGGGGTGGATGGTGCGCTGGGTTAAATCGTACGGCTCAATAGAGTGGCAGGGGTGGATGGAGGACGACTGGTTCAACCTCACCCCATATATCCAAAATTAGATTTGGCCCTCAAAGGTGAAAATTGGTTGGTTTGGAATGATTGTTTTCCTTCAAGAAGTGTGTATTGGACGTTGCCTAGTGTGGAGGATGTTCTTATCGCGCCCTGGACAGGCAGCTGTCATGGCCACGCGGTATTCACTTGGAAGTTGAAAAGTTTCCCTTTCTCGAAGACTGACGGTATCCTAACGGAGAAAACTTTATGTTTCCTTTTCTTCAGCATTTGCAGGCGAACCATCTCTTAAAAATGGAATACATGTACTTGTATTGTGGCTAGGGTTAGTGATGGCATTGTGAAGGGCACGCGACTGCATGTGATTGTTTTCTCGAAAGGTATCCGACAACGCACTGTAGCCTCTGTCCTGGTCCAATTAATTAAGAATGGAGTCGAAGGCTAAGATGATGCCAATTTTGATGCTCTCACCGGGGATTATCGCTGTATCGCCCTGCCCCGTCGGTCCGTGTCTGCGAACTGTTTGGGCTCTTGATTAACAAGGGATGGACCCTGATATCTTGGAGCCAATAGTTCTCTCAAGCAGGTGGTCCAAACCTGTTCGAAAAGGAAATCTTGAGACTCATATCAGTCAACATTGGAAAGGCCCAAGACCAAAAGATGGAATCGATCTCGTTATCCACTACCCGGACCGAACCCATGACCAAAAACTATGTTCTATTTTCGTCAACTTGTAAAAGAAACGAAAACCGGGAAACACACGACTCGCTAGTTCGTGGACAAGTCTGCACACAGACGCAGATGCGGGTGACGAGGGAATGCGGGGGGCAAAACACTGAGTTCGCCTCCTTACCGAGTCTAAACGATGGCAACCGAACGACCAAAATTCTCAGAATATATTGAACAAGGGTAGCAGTTTGAGACCAGGGCTGGTACTTGAGAGTTTTGGAGCCGTGGCCATTGCATTGGTGCCTTTTCTTCCGTTGAAGAAGGCACTTGTGCCGTCCGCGCTTTCTTTATTCAACTACCTCTGCCGTGCCTTCCCAAGTCAAGTTCATTCCCATTCTTTTGGCAAGAACAAAGAGGGAAGGAACTATCAAAGTCTCAGCTTCCCTAAATACTTTTAGACAGAAGTAAGCGGGTAAAAAAACAAACTACCTGTCTTGGGAGTATATAACGTGACCATTTCAGGACGTCTGCGAATGAAAGAAACGTGACAGTTCGGTCGACGGCATCTTGGACGGCCAGGAAGTCTCGGAAGACCCACACTCCCGAACATCTCCGAACATCCCGGCGAGTGTTCCCATCTCCACCTCTGTCCACACAGATTTTAACACCCAGAGGAAGCCTTGCAAATTGCAATTCAAGATTTGAATTACATTCCCATCGTCATAGACTCACATCCCCCCTTTATGCCTCCGACGTAGAAAAAAAGCTGTGTTGCGAATTTGGTGGACACCTGTCTTGATCCAAAGATTCAATTTTTCGGTCCTGCTTTTCCCACTCCGTTTTATCCAGATGAACGGCATATAACCTCTTATATTGCAAATCACCCATTCCGGACATCACACATCACGCTTTCACTGCACCCCGCTCGACTCTCCCAGTTTCCCTTGTTATTTTCGTTTCTCACCGTCCAATTGTAAACCATTCCGTTCATTTACCTCCCTTCCATTATCTGCGGAGGAACTTACCAACGGAACATATTGGCTAACCTTGGACCTGAACCTGCCTGACAATCTGTCCACGTGGATAATAAACCTGTACAGTTAATTGAACCACTCTTTCTTTTCGGCCCTATCGACGCCAATTCGAAGTTGAAATGAAAAAAGGGGGCGGTACAACGCACGATTACCAAGATAAGAAATGCATTTCCATTTCAATTTGAGAAAGTTGGTGCTGTAGTGCCTTGCTATAGAGAGCATCCTGTCTCTCTACCTGTCTCTCTAGATATGAAGAAGACAGAAAAGAAATATCAAAAATCAAAGAGCCGCGCAAGCCGTAATCCAAGTCTGACAGTCCCTGACCTTCTGTAACCCGGCGTATTCGTCGAGTATCAATGCATAATACCGCTCACCCTCAAGCCCAAAACCCCCAATGAAAAAGAAGCACAAAGAAGAAGGCCCCCGAGGAGTAGGGAAAAGAATGAAAAAAAAAAAAAAGATACAATATGGTAACAGAAGGTGTCTCGTCATTCTTACAAGGGAGGCGCCCATCCCATTTCCTCCATAGGCCACGCAATCCACGGTCGATGCGTATCATCCAACAACTCCCAAGCCCTACTCATAATATGCGTAGCCCAGCCATGTAACCACCACTGCTCTTCCATCTTCTTCAGAATGACACAAAAATGGGCGTAAATAGCAATAGCTTCCTGCGTGGGCACCCGCAACAACGGTACAAAGTCATTGGCCACACGGAACTTCCACGCAAACGCCTCCGTCATGTCCAGCGGTAACCGTCGGTCTTCAAGCGAGTAATTTAACGGCGCACGCAACTCGTCGATGGCTCGGAAGTATATGTCGAGTAATCGCGGGTCTGTGACTGTCGCTGTGAGGCGCTCTTGGAGGTCGCGTAGGCACGGCGTGACTTGTTGACGTGTTTGGACGTCGTTCCAGCGTCGTCCGCCGTGGACGAACCAGGCGGAGAGGACGCCTTTGTATCCGCCGTCGAGGAGGAGGGATACGAGGTTGGAGCATCCGCCAAGGAGGAAGACCCAATCTGGGAAGGAGGCCTCGCCTAGGAGGAGGGAGGTGGGGGATGTGGCGCGGCGAGGATCACCGAGAGCTGAAGCGCAGGAAGCGCAGGAAGAGTTAGTTACATGTATGTACTCCTGATGAAATGGATATAAAAGAGAGCCCGGTGGCGAATGGGAAAGCACGACTGAATGTCTTACCGTAGAATAGAGTCAGTATACTGAAGAGCCACAGTGACTCGCAGTTTTCTCTATTGACATCCGCCATGAGCACCACCGCCTTTCGACTCGCCGTCTCGTGGTGTTCAACAGCCTTAGGCAAGTAGACACTCCGACGACTCGGCCGGTAATGCGCAAGATGCAGAGCCGACACCGCCAAGACGCTGCGCATAACGTAGTCGCACCCAATAGCGATGCGAAGCACAGACGATTTCCAAAGGTCACGCCCGGCCGCTTGAGATGATAGCGTGGTGTATGTGGATGTAAGGAAGTTGTGTAGGAGTTCAAGGTCGAGGAGGTTGAGCGATGAGTCGGGTGGCGGGATGGAGGGAGAGTTGGGAAGTGTGGGCGAGGTTAGGTAGGAGGTTACGGAAGAGCCTGGTGGTTGGCTACTGCGGGATGAGCCGGGGGCGTGGCGGAGGTAGTCACAGGATACGCCGTGTTTGGAACAGTTTGCGCAATTGGGCCTACGTTCGTCGCACTGGGAAAAAGATCAATGCCGTTAGTTCAATATGTTGCCTCTCTAGATTGGACATGGAAAGATGAAGGCGGGGTAGGAGGGACACAGCAACAATGTAACAAGTAAACGACGATATGGAAAGCATACCTTGATCTTCCGTCGCTTACAAGTGCGGCATCCAGTGCGCGATTTAACATGAGCCCTCCGCGCCATCGACGCAGGCTCTTTGACAACAGCACTCGCCGCCGCCGCCGCAACAGCACTCAGTGCGCTCATTGCCGACGAAGGATCAGCAGGTCCGCCGTTGACCATCGAGACGTCATTTGAAGTGGCCGTCGGGACATCCACGTCGGATGTATGAGGCGAGTTGGCACTCGGCGTCGTGTTGGTCGCCGGCGGGGTGAGGAACTGAGCGGGTTCGGGTTCGGATGGCATCGTCATCATTTCTTCGGGTCGCGGGTGATCTATCTCGGATCGCCGGGGGGGGGAACGAGAGGAATTTCGACCTGCGTAAGAGGGTTCCTTGATTGAGTCCGCGGTGAAGATACTGATTGCATCGCTAGGGTGAGATAGTAGGCAGGGAATTTTTCCTCAAGAGCTGATGTTCTCTTACACTAATGCTTCCCGGGTTGTCCGCTGGAGTGGAGTTGAGGGATCTTTAGTTCGGGTTGGCGCCGCCGGATTCAACGTTTCCGAACACGTGACGTGGTGAGGGCGACGTTTTTGTGGCTCGCGACACGACAAGCCACGCAAACAGGTTCAGGGCGGCTCAGTCTATTTTTATGGAGCCTTTTAATCCCCTAGCTCAGCCCTGTGTCACCTTAGTGGACTTGACAACGCCCCCCAGGCTGCAGGCTGCTCTGATATCTTTCTTTCTGGCCTGCCTCGAACCTGGCGCCGTTTTGCGTTTTCCTTTCTCAAGTTGAGGGAAATGGGTTGATAGGCCAACTCTACCATATGGTTGCCAATTATCTGGTCCAGGCAATGGATATCCCAACGTCTGAACCTCGTCAGGGCGGTGACCATCCCAACCAACAGCATCAACATGTTGTCCATTACCCTCTCAACGGGATCGAACTTGAATTCTCCCGCTACAGCCACCACAATATAGGGGCTGCCGATCTACTAGCAAAGCGTATCCTCGAATCGTATCTCTCGGGCCCTAAACGTCGATGGGCTACCTACTTTGACAGAACATACCGGTGTGACGAGTCGCAAGACTTTCCAGACGCCGGTGATGTCGAAACCCTGTCCGAACTCATCAGGTTCCCGCTCACGTACAAGGTAGTCCTCTTGGATCGATTTGAACCGCAAGTCCCTGTCACGGGTCGCCGTAGAAGAACCCTAAACGACATTTCCTGGAACGTGCTGTACTACTACCACCTGAGCATCAGCCATCCGGCAATGAAGAACTTTGTGCGCCAAATCTTGATTCCGGAAAAGTTCTCAGTTCGCTGGCATGGAATACGGGTGAATCCTAACGTTGAATGGCCGGTCAAAGCTCTACCTCAGCGGCAACGGCGCATAGATGATCCGAGGGTGCCTGCGGCGGTCGACAAGCTGCGAGCCCTCCAACCTGCCATCCGCCAACAACACCGCTTCACGCTCTTTTCCGAGGGCGATATTTTGCGTCGCTCACCCGACTACTGGGACTTGGGATTGATCTTGGCCGGCCAAAGGCCAACACCGGGGGACGATGTATTGACGATTGTTCCGAGAGCGCCGCCAACCCGAGAGAACTGGTGGTCCGGGCAAAGGCACTGGGGTAACCGCCGCCCGACACGTGCAAGCAGTGTACCGGCACCCGGCCATTATACAATCCTCGCAGTGCCCCGAGTCCCCCTATTCGAAGAACTCGTCCCCTCCATCAGCAAGCTCCCCGATCTCGACGTCTTCACTCGCGTCATAGGCTCCGTGCTAACGCCCACAATCTCCTATTACCCCAAGCCCACACTCCCCAACATGATGCGTCGCGCGCGATGCCGCTCCCTCAGCCGAAGCCACATAAAAGAAATGTTCCACGCCCCAGGCGAACCAAACCGTCGCCGCAGACCTCTACCAAAAGACCTCAACCTCCCACCCCCCTACTACTACAAAACCTGCGGAAACTGCCTCGAAAAAGGACATCGCACAGCAGACTGTCGAATATGCGCCCACTGCGGCTGCGAAGGCCACATAGCAACACGCTGCCCCATGCCCGCCAACCACCGCTGCAAATGTTCCCCTTACCCAACCTTCCACTCGGCCGCCAAATGCAGAGAACCCTGCTCCCGACCCTGCGGAAACCCCTTTCCCCCCCGCCACCACAAACACCCAAATGCCATGCTCTGCCGTTATAGATGTTGCATGTGCGGCAAGCCAGGCCACGCAGGACGAGACTGCACTCTGAAACGCTGTCGGTGCGGCGGTAGACATCTGGGCCAGGACTGCGGGTGGAAACCTCAGTGTCGCGTCAAGGGCTGTCCCAATTATCTGTGTGGGAAACACTGTCGGGAATGCGGGAGCACGGCAAAACCGTTTGTTGGGTGGAGGTGTGCCATTTGTCTTGGGAATGGAAAGCCTGTTGCCGCGCGGGCGGATGATTGTTGAATTATGTTAAAATATTACTTCTAGAAATCTACTATTTAATATATAAATTATCAAAATGATCGGTCCGTGAATGTGTGGCCGCCGTCCTCGCAAAATGGACGGAAGACGACTTCCAAGCCATGCGAGCGAACGGTCACAGACTCAAGGACGTGCTGATAAAGAATGATATCTCTCTGGTCCAGATACTCCTCACAACACTTCTTGGGGATTATTGTCGACACTGGTGCTGCCCTCGTCTTTTTGTTTCAATTAAGAGTTCAATTTCGTCAAAATCAACTCCTAGCTCTTTTCAATCGCTGCTTATTCGAAAGTGCTACCTTGAAGCCACCAGGAAACTACTTCGTATAAAAGAAAAGAGAAAAAAGAAAGTAGATTACAATTTCATATCAAATCGTGTCCCAAGAAATATACACCAAGAATAACAACATATCGAAAAAAAAAGAAAAGAAGACGATGAAAAGTCCTCCTAATCATCATCCCACTCCTCCATCTCAACCTCAACCCGGGTCCCAAGCGCCTCCTTCCCCTCCCGAATCATAGCCCTCAACCTAGCGTTAAAAGCCTCCATTCTCGCATCAGCATCTCTTTCTGCATTCGCTCTCCTCGCAGCAAGTAATCTAGCCTCTGCGTCTAAACGTGGACTTGCTTTTACGTCGTGTACTGGCGTGACGATTTGCGCTTGCGAGGCGAGAGTAGATTGTGAGCGGGAGTGGCGTGGCGACGCGTTTGGTGATGTGACTGTTGCCGTTGACGCTGTGCTTTGGGTTCGTTTGTGGCGTGGGGTGAGGGAGTTGGAAGGCGGTATGCGCCGTGGGGATTGGGGTGCTGTTATTGGGTGTGGGATTCGTGTTGGGGAGGGGTTGCGTGCTGAGGGAGAGCGAGGGGCGGCGAAGCTTGCTGTTGAGGGCGTGCTTGTTAGACGGCTTGGTTGTGGGAATGGTGAGGTTGTGGTGCGGGAGGCGCTTAGTCTGGGTGTGTTTGCAATCGTTGTGTGTGAGCGGCGCGGTGTGCGCGAGGATGTGTTGAATGGGGCGCTCGTTCGGCCTCGGGTAGCGGATACTCGGCGTCCAGTCCCTCGTGCATTCTTCGCGGGGTCTTCGACGAGAACCCAGCTCCGTCGAATCTCGTCGCCGGATTTCACGCCGTTTGTGGGGTTCATTTGGCGGCGCTTCGCCGACGGTCGCGTAGGTGTGGCATCGAAAGACGGAATATCGGGACTGACGTAGGAAAATGTCGAGGCTGTCGATTGTTGTAATTCGGCTTCTAGAACGCTGTAGCTGTTGGTCGTCTCAGACGCAGCACCCCATATATTCGACGCCGCAGGAATCTCCGCCTCGGGACTGGAAGGCCGTGCCGCGGAAGACGACGCCGGAACATCCATCCCGAACCCTTCTCCGCCGCCAGCATAAAAGCCCCGGAAAGCACCGGCCTTGCAAAACTCCCACACTTTCCCGACTACTCCCCCCAATGTCTCAAAGGCCACGCGACGCCACCCGCCAGACGGTGTATTTGCATCGCCGTTGGCAGCCGTCTTAAAAGGTTCGCCAGCAGCGGGCGAACCTGCATCGTCGAGACGTGAGCGACGCCATCCAATGGCGCGGCGATACTCGGCGTCCGAATACCCGTATGCGCTATCTTCAAGCATGCTCGTATCAGCCATACCCTCGGGCGTATCAAGTTGACCCGCCAAATCATATCTCGACTTTTCTGGTGCAAACCGGGGCGGCCTGCCCTCGTGACTAGGACGCGGTGAATCGTCGTCGGAGATGCGCTTCCTCTTAGGATTCGTCGCTCCGCTGCACGGATTCGCCGGTGTCATGCTCGTCGAGGGTCTCGCAAGGAATCCGGAACTCGAGGCCGAAGGGGATGTAGGCGGTCGGAACATGTCTGGCGGGTTGGGGACCGAGGGCAGCTCGGCGATAAAGCTGCCCGGGACGTGAAAAGGCTGCGAACAAGTCATGGCTTTCGGGCCGGAGAAGAAGGCGGGGGAACTTGCGAGTGCCCAGGAATGGGCGGCTTTTTTTCTTTTCCCTAGTAGGAGGATGTCCTGCAGATGCCGAAGCCCTGCAGATACACGGCGCAAAGGCCACTGGGAGCAAGAGGGGAAATAACGTTGCAGCCACAAACAGGAAGCTTTCCAATGACTTATCCTCTCTCTACAAGTATGCACTCTATGCACGCCACTCAAGAGTCCAAGCTCCCTCTTTCTCCCTTTAGGTTTCAACGATTCAAATTCCCGATAGAGTCGGAAGAACGGGTAGGAACAAGGCGGATGCGGGGGTGGTTCACGACAGGTGACCTTGTGTGTGGGTGACGTTTGACGCGACAGCGACAAGAGACAAGAGACAAGAGACAGCCTGGTTGGCGGGTTTTAAAGTCAAGCTTAGTGAGCCTCTGCGCCTAGCCTGAATAGGGATACGGCGGGAAGGCGGGAAGGCGGGAAGCAAGGCGTTGTCTCGTGCAATAAATGTATAAACAAACTGAGGATTAACGCAGCCCGCGGGTTGTTCGAAACAATACAAAAAAAAAAAAAAGGCGAAGCTCTCTAGCTGAGCTATGGATATTATGGCTATGGATAGCTTAGGGGATGATTTGGTATCAAGTACGGAGTACTCCATACGCTACGGCGAAACCTATCCTTGTGCTTGTGGGGGAAAATACTCCCTACACTCCACTAGAAAAGGCCTCCCAGTGAACAAACCCATGGCAGTTAAAAGTACTCTGTACGGAGTATTTCGCAGTCGCGTGATGACGCAAATCTGATTGTTCGCCCCCTTCTCTTCTCAATTTTTGTTGGCTTCAGCTAGAGTATTACTCCGTAGCGACGCTGAAAATGATACGGAGTACATTCGCCTCGTACCTTCGTTGCTCCATACGTGCACGTGTTTTCTTTCACCCTTCATTTGAACGGTTGAGGCCAGCTGGCAACCAGACTTAATCTCATCAAAAATTACTCCGTACTCCATGATAGTTTCTCATCGAGATCATTCAACTATAATACAAGGCGAACTAAGTTCTGAAAATATACTTGTACTTACATTTCAACAAGACCTTACGAGTCTAGCTTTCTCCGAGCTCTCCGAGTAAGTCCATGTTACGTTGCATTGTCCTGTCCATCGTATATCGCTCCCCCGGTCCTATTGTAAAACCGTCCAGAATATGGAGTAGTGTCACAGATCTGTGTCTTCGTCTCACCTAGCTTTAGCAATTTTACAATTTTATTCTATTATCGTCCCCAAGGCGCGTACCTATCATGTACTCCGTACAGTCCATCCATCTTTGATACCATCCCCGAGGCATGCTTCTCGTTCGGACTGATCCCCGCCATCTATTCTTCAAGAGTCATATTCATGTCATCCATGATAACTCACCACCAAAGGATTAGGCCAACCTCGAATACGAATGATTGCACCACGGAAAATATCCGTACTGGAAAAAATCAAACCAGAACTAGGTGATGCCCGGAATGCCAAAATCAAGTCTAAGAACCGCCTCCCGCAAGAAAGAAAAGGAAAGAAACCAAACCGCGCCTGTCGCCTGGTTTTGACCCCGAGGTATAAGCAAGACCTGGAATGAGCCTTTCGCCATCCCACCATCCATATCGCTAAACCCCCCAAAGTACCGCCCAACTCCTGAAACTGTAAAAAGGACAACAAAAAAAAAAAAAGGGAAAAGAGAAGAGACGGCTGTGGATACCCCATCTACATCTTGTTCGAGAATGTTTCCGTCTTGACCGCAGCGCTCTGCTGTGCTTCCGTGACTTCTGTCGACGCAACCACCGCTGCCGCAGTACGCACCGCTGGCGGCGGGGGGCCCTGGGGAATGGACGACGAGTTGCGGCCCCAGAACTTGTCGTGCTCTCGAAGTAGCTCGTCGGCCCACTCCCGGATCTCGGGCAGCACGATCCTACCAGCGACCCACGTGAACTCGTGGAGGTCGAGGCGGCCAGCGGCGCGCTTCTCGTATTCCACCATCTGAAGTAGCATCTCCACCTTGTCCAAGTCGTGTACCACCTTGCTGTCGTACGTCTGCGAGTCCTCGTACTCTTGCCAAATGGCGCGAATCTCGTTCCCGTTGACGCCACCGTGGACGTTTCCGAGCAGGCGGCCTGTGAGGAAGTCCATGGACTCGGCCTCGCGCCGGTTCTTCTCGGGCTTGGGAACACCGTCGACGGGTGTAAGATCGCCGACTAGTAGCTCGGCCATGTCGTGAATCAGACTCAACTTCATGCATTTGGCAATGTCAGCCTTGGCCGCGATTGTCGGTGGTAGAACCATGGAGAGGATAGCCATGCGGTACATGTGGTCCGAGATGGACTCACCCCTGAGTAGGTCAGCATATGATAGCATTTGAAAGGGGGAGAGCCAGAAAAGGATGCTGCTAAAAATACATACCCTTCAATATTGAAGCACCTCCAACCTGCTCGCTTCGTCGTCTTGAGCCGTTCGAGCATGTGGAAGAAGGGAATGGGAGAAGATGAATCCGGTGTGGGTGCATCGGGCATGACCTGCATGACACTGTCGACCTGCCATGGACCCGAAACCTGGGGAACTTGGACTTCAGTTATGTCTCGCACTTGCGGTGTTGATCCATTCGTGCTTTGTTCATCCACGACCACTATAATGGGGAGACACATGTTAACAAGGAATGACGCGGTGTAGAGTAACACAGAAATAAATCTTCACATGACGAATGTTCGCTATGAATGGGCTTACCTTGGGCCACGCCATTGGCATTGTCATTGACAACTGCACCAAGGGTCATGCTCGGGACTGTACTAGGGACCGCATCGGTCATGATCGTGCTGTCTACGGTGCTAGGGAGTAAATCGTCGGTCATTATGTTGTTAACTGTGGTGTTAGCGAGGGCATCAGTGGTGATGGCGTTGTCGACTAGATTGGGGAATGCCTCGTCGATGACCATGTTGTCGTCTAGGCCAGGGACTCCATCGGAAGCTTCGCTAAGGACTGTGCTGGCATCTGGGTTGGGGACAGGGCTGGCAACAGTGCTTGCTATGGTGCTTGCATTGCGTCCAGCATCAGCGTTCGTATCCGTTGGGACGTGTGCGTTGGCATTGGCATTGGCGTGGACAGCCTCATCGATCTCATTTGCTGTCCCCATGACGCGTCCATCGGTGTAGCCATTGATGTGTCCATTGCTGGTGGCATCGACGACTGCATCCGTGGCTCCAGTGACGACCTCGGGGATGACTTCTTGAGCAGCTTCAGGAATTTCAGTGACTGGAGCAAGAGTTTCGTGGGCCACTTCATTATTGAGTCTATTGGCATCTCCATTAACAGTTACGTTGGTAATTCCGTTGGTAGGCTCGCTCAAATCCATGGCCCTGCTAGTGAGCTCATTGTCATTTGCCTCGGTGTAGCCAACAGAATATCCGTTGGAATATCCATTGGATGGCGCATTGGTGGTGTACTCATAATTGTCCTCCACTTGCGAAGTAGTGTGGCCATTGGTGTTACTATGGGCTTTGTTCTTGCGGCTACTGAAGCCATCAAAGTCGTTGAGGGGATCCAAGTCCATACAGCCTTTGGAGAGGCCGTTCATGGGATTTTGGAGGTCCGACTTGGAGAAGATGCCAATTGGCAAGACTTCTATAGTGGAGGGCATTGTTGCGAAGGAGGGTGCGGCCTGATCGTGTAGGTGTTTCCGAGCTTAAAATGAAGAGATGTTTTTTATAAGAGGGCGGACGGAGGGAAAGCAAGACGGGCTAAGAGCAGAACAGAACAGAAAAGCTGAGAGGTTCGAGAGAAGAAGGAGGAAAGATCAGCGTGGGAATTGGCTTCGTATTTAAGTGGGATACAAGAGAGGGGGTGAGACTGAAGATGGCACGACCACAACGGCGGGAGGGAGAGGAGGGCTATGTGGGTGGGTTCCGAATAGCAGCTCTGCCCTGCCTGTACTCCGTAATGAATCCCTCTTTCTTTGATTTTTCTTTCCCTTTTTCGGTCTTCTTGTCCTTTTTTTCCTTTTGTTTCTACGTCTGCGCCGGGCGCCGGGCTCTGTCGTGGGTCTAGTGGCTGCGCGTAAGTAAAGAAAAGCAATGCCAGAAACCCTAAAATTTGGGATGGGACAAGCTCGGGAGGTTTTTTTCCTTCTTCTTCTGAAGTCCGGTAAGGCAAACCGAATGTTAGTGAGAAGAGAGTGACATACCAGGAGGCCAGGGGTCAACAAATGGGAGGGTGAGCTGCCGGGTGAGGTGCACGGCGAGCAGGAGGCTAAGCAAGCCGGCACATAAAAGGAGAGACAAGCGGAAGACGGAATGATGCCGGGGATGCAAAATAAAGGAATAACAGTAGCTGAGATATGGTGTTAGTGGCCTGGCAAACAGGATTGGGGAAAAATAAAAGAGAAACGAAAAGCAAATAACAGATATGAAAGAAGAGAGATGTGATAGATGACATTAAGAACAAAGCTGGGCTGGCTAAAGGGGGGGCAGAGGGGGTGCGGCTCTATCCATACAAGAGATGTATCTTTTCTTTTTCCTCTCTCGATCTCGGGACAAAAGAGACAATGAACGGGACAGGCGAAGAGAGTGTGGTGCTTTTTGTGTGACGTGTTGAATTGTCCCATTGCCACCAACCTGGAGAATGACACGAGCAGGTGAGGGTGCGCAGGCCAGACACAGTGACGTTGATGTAATCCAAAACAGGGGTCGTTCTTTATGCTCTGCATTTTTCTTGGTTTGTCCAGGGGAACGAAGACTCGGTATTTCCTGTGAAAAAATGACAGAGATCTGAGGGCCAGATCAGAGTGTTGTGGGAGGTTGACTCAGACTTTCACCACGGAAGTAAGCGTCAGAAACAAGACGGCACAAAACAGAGCAGACAAAAGCAAACGAGAATCAAATGAAAAAAAAAATGAATGAATATTGAATTTGAATTTCAGGAGGTTTATTTTTATTTTTTTTTCATTTTTATTGGTTTTTTGGTGAGGAGTTTTTTTTACTTTCCTTTGTTTTTTTTTTTTTCAATAATAGTGAAGCGTACCTTCCCATCTTCAAGATGAAGCTGCACCCCTCCTTCCGCTGGGAAGAATCCCTCCATACGATACGGAGCATACAATACAGAGTACTCTGTAGCTAGAAGAGCCCCACAAAATATTGTACTCCGTATTTACTCCGTAGTATCATGGTAAATACGGAGTAAAAGTCCCCATAAAAAAACAAAGATAAACACAAAGCTGGGAATGGGGGCCTTTTAGCGCATATTTACCCATAATT
The DNA here is from genome assembly GCA_019925285.1 of Graphium sp. VPRI43844. Lineage (NCBI taxonomy): Eukaryota > Fungi > Ascomycota > Sordariomycetes > Microascales > Graphiaceae > Graphium > Graphium sp. VPRI43844. Next base: position 96,695 of record JADHKT010000098.1, read on the forward strand.
ACGGGCTCAGCACCCTCAGCACCCTCCAGTACAGCTGTTTGTCCCCCTGAAACCGGGTTTCTACTTAGTGTTCCGAACCCCTGAAACCACTGCTGAAGTGAACTCTCCGTCCTTCAGCACATGTTGCTTTCACAATCGCCTCGATACCTTTCCCTTTGTTTCTGTGCTGTGGTCGGTCCTTTTGGTGTTTTCTTTTTTATCATTATTACAGATTTTTTTTTTCAATTCAGGATGCGCCATCACCCAAATATGCCCAGATGGAAAAACCAAAATGTGTCTCCAATTCAAAGACATGAGGTATTACGGCGAAAAAGAAAGAGACAGAAATATGCACAACTCTTCGCCTTTGGGCTTGATTGAAGCAAGCGAAGTTGCATCACCAATCACACAGCGTACTCCCAAGCCTACTGGCCACTCAGTGTTCTGGATTGGTTGATGCCGATTGGATGGCAATTCGAACTCTGTGAACTTTCCCACTTAAGCATAAGCTGAGCAAGCCCAGGTACAAGTACGAAGTATACGAAGTACATTATTGGCTCTTGGCAAGGTGCATTTCATTGTTGTGGGTGGATGAGTCAAATCTCCATTTGCAATCCGTCTCCTTGGGACAACCCAAGTAAACTACAGAGACTCCAAGTGAGACGAGAGATTTGCGTGGAAACTTCTCGACGTTGCTACCGACAATCTTCAAAAGTACGTGCATACTCGTACGGAGCAATCATTTCCTGCACAGGGAAAACTTGGGGAAAGGGAAGGCCAGCCTCCAGAGCAGGGTTCAAGGTTCGATAAATCAACATACTCCGTAAAGCTCGGCACTCTCCCCAACAGCTGGGTTTCGGCCAGCTAGCCTTTCTCAGGACGGCAATACGGAGTACGGAGCATGTTGTGCTCCAGCGTAAATGCAGATCCTAGACATACTGAACCGAACCATCCAATCAGACCACTTAAACCCACTTCGTTCAGGCGCCCCCACTCACCTACATTTCCACCTATGGGCGAAAACTCCATCATCACGAACAGTAGTACAGAGTAATCAAGGGGAGAAAAAAAAAAGTAACCAAATTCTCAGCCTCGCACTCACACCCGATCTAGACTTTGCTCCAACCAAGCCTCTCCACGGCCAAGAGGCTATCTCCAACCAGCCAATTGGGTCTCTCCAAGGTCTCCCCGACCAACCCCAGTCCAGCCATGTTAGCCCGCATACCTCGCAGGGCACACACGCTCCGTGTCGCCCCGAGAGCCCTCCCCCGCCGCCATGCCTCGACCTCAGCAACTGCAGGCTCCTCTCCCGTCAATGCCCTGCGAGTTCTCGCCCTCGGCACGTCCGTGGTCCTAGGCGCCGGCGCAACCTACCTCTACGTAACAGACACCCGCGCCGCAGTCCACCGCTGGATCGTTCCGCCCCTCCTCCGCTTCATCTTCCCCGACGCCGAAGATGCCCACCACAACAGCACCGCCATGCTGCGCACCCTCTACGCCCTAAACCTCCACCCCCGCGAGCGCACATCCCCCTCGTCAAACGAAGACCTCTCCGTCTCCGTCTTCGGAACCAAACTCGCCAACCCCGTCGGCATCTCCGCAGGCCTCGACAAAGACGCCGATATCCCGGATCCCCTCTTCGCCCTCGGCGCCGGCGTAGTCGAAGTAGGAGGCTGCACGCCCCTCCCCCAAGACGGAAACCCGCGTCCCAGACTCTTCCGCGTGCCCGCCATCGAAGGCATGGTCAACCGCTACGGCCTCAACTCCCGCGGCGCCGACGCCATGGCCGCCCACCTCCGCGACCGCGTCCGCCGCTTCGCCCGCGAAAACAACCTCTCGGAAGAAGACATCCTCGCCGGCCGCACCCCCGTCAACCCGGGAAGCCTGGCCTCGGACCGCCTCCTCCTTGTCCAAGTCGCCAAGAACAAAGAGACCGGAAACACGCCCTCGGGCGCCCCCGACATGGACGCCATCGCCGCCGACTACGAAGCCTGCGCCCGCCGCCTCGCCCCCTACGCCGACGTTCTCGTCGTAAACGTCAGCAGCCCCAACACAAAGGGCCTCCGCGACCTGCAGCAAACCGAGCCCTTAACCCGGCTCCTCACCCGCGTCGTGGCCGAAGCCCGCCGCGCCGTCCACCCGAACCGCGCTCTGGCCGCCCCCTCGTCATCCCCCTCCTCCCCCGAAGACAAAACCCTCTCCGCATCCCTCGACTGGCCCCCCCAAATCAAAGTCATGGTAAAAGTCTCCCCAGACGAAGACTCCCCCTCTCAAATCCAAGGCGTCATCCGCGCAGTCCTTGACTCGGGCGTCGACGGTATCATCGTCGGCAACACCACAAAACGCAAGTCCACTGTCGTCCCTGCCTCCCTTCCCCCACTCTCTGCCCGCGAACAAGCCGCCCTGGCCGAAGAAGGCGGCTTCTCCGGCCCCGCCATGTTCCCCCACACCCTCAAGCTCGTCGGCCAGTACCGCAAGGCCCTCGACGCAGAGGCCAACAAGGCCCCTGCTGGAAGCCCCGGTGCTGCGAGGAAGGTCCTTTTTGCTACGGGTGGCATCAAGAACGGCAAGCAGGCCCTCGAGGTCATTAATGCTGGCGCTGACGTGGCCATGGTCTACACGGCCATGGTGTACGGCGGTGCCGGTACCGTGACGCGGATTAAGAGTGAGCTGAAGGAACAGATAACGCAAAAATGATTCAATTTGTCCTGCTAAGAAGGAAGGAGAAAAAAAGATCGCGGAAAAATATATATAAAAGAACAAGAACCAAAACCCTGAGTTTCTGGGAGTAGGAAAAGAATAGATCTACAAATGCATTCATAGACCAATCGTCTCATTTCTTGGCTGAATCAGTCAATGTTGAAGAAGCACTCCAACCTAGAATATAGAATGGTTTCTTTCCTTTGTCGAAAATAGAATAACACATATAGCCATACCATTTCTATAATCAAACAAACCAACCATGCTATACGTGTTCTTGTTAGGGCCAGCCTCCAAATTCCAACAGCCTTGACAAGAACGAGAGAGCTATGCACACAGCACGAAGTCAGTACTGCCATTAGAGAGACAGTAAAACAACTCTAGTAATTTCATGTTTAGCACTTTGGTCCAGGACACCTCGAAGAATCACTTCCGCTCACCGAGAAGCCAAGAATCACCCAAGTGAGAAAACAATACGGGTGGAAGAAAAAAAGATAGATGCGAAACCTGGCTAGATAGTATAGAATCCGTCCTCCGTCACATCCCCCATCTCCCCGCCGGGCAAGGCAAATCCCAGTCGGATCCGTCCAAAATGTTCCATACGCCATGCTCTTGTGTTTTTTTTCTTCGGCCTCCTATCGAGACTATTAAGACTAAGGGAAACGAAGTCAACTCGTCACCGCTCTCGTTTTCTGAAGGGCAAAGCAAAAGAAATGAATTAAGCACACGTCGGGTTTGATTAAGAAAGTAAAAAAGAAAATAAAAACACCAAGCGTTAGAAGAGAAAGAGAGAGGGAAACGACAAAAGAAAACAAGCGCGGCGAGCTGGTATTGTAGTGGGCATCATGGGAAATACTCAGACATGGGGTCATAGTGTGAAGGCAACGACAAAAATCAAGGCAAAGAGCACGACGCGGAAATGGGCTATTAACGAAGAGAGAAGCCAGTCTTCTTCTTCTCGCCGGCGCGACCGCTTTCGATGCGTGCTTTCCTCTCTTCCAGCTCCATTCGTTGGCGTTCGAGCTGTTCCTTCATCTCCCTGTGTCTCTGGTAGAGTTCCTCTTCCGATTGCTTGAGCTTGCTCTCCTTCTCGGTAACCTTTTGTTGGAAGACCATCTTCATCTCGGCCTCCATCTTGGCGAGCTTCTGCTCGTGCATGGCACGCTCCTCCTCCTGCTTGACGGCAGGGTTGACCTCCTTGAAGACGCTGGGGTCTTGCGAAACACCCATACCGATGAGCTTGTCGGTACGGTAGTTCTCGTAGAGGTTGTTGTTGGTGTGCTCCTTGAGCTCCTCCATGTGAGTGCGGATGAGCATCTGGCGGAGCTTAACGAAGTCGCAGTGGTCCTCGTTGTCCACCTCGATGATACCCCAGGGGTACTGGCGGCCTCGGACCTTGCGGCCGTCGGGGCTGGGGATCTCGTTTGTGGCACCGACAACGGCGAAGGGGACCTTGGACATGATCTCGTTATTCTCGGCAATAGTCTCCTCGTCGTCGAGTTCGTAGCGGGGGCCCTCGAAAATCTGGATGCCGTGGTACTTGATGTCGGCGAGAATCTATACATATGGCAATTAGCTTCCAGCCACCGGGAGACGTGACATGAGTTGACCACTTACTCTAGACTTGAAGCTCAAGATCTCCTCGTCGGTAAGAGTATCGGCCTTGGCAATGACAGGGATCAAGTTGACCTTGGTGTGTAGGCGGCGCATCACCTCAATGTCGAGGGGCTTGAGCGAGTGACCAGTGGGCTGAATGAAGAAGACACAGGCGTGGATGCGGTTGTCAACAATGTTGACTCGGTTCACCTTGTTCTCGGCATCGAGGTATGCGTCATATCGCTGCTCAATGTTCTCGACAATTGGGCGCCAAGAGTCGTCGTTGTTGACAAAGTCACCAAAACCAGGGGTATCGACAACGGTCAGTCGTAGACGGACACCGGCCTCTTCGATATCGGCGCTGATGGACTGGATGGTGACAGTCTTGGGAATAATGTCCAAGCTAGGTCCCTTGCGCTCCTTGGGGGGGTAGAGCGAGGTGTTGAAGAGCGTGTTGACGAGGGTCGATTTACCAAGACCAGATTCACCTATTGCACGACCCAACATCAGCTTGCGTTCACATAGGCTACTAGAATAAAACTGTAGATCACGTACCGACAACCATCACATTGAAGTTGAAGCCCTTGCGGACACTCTTGCGGTGCCACTGGTTGGGCAAGTTGGCAAAACCAACATAGCCCGTCAACTTCCGGCGGACAACATTTCGAGGGTCATTGGCGGGAGCAGACGCTAGAATGCCATTAGCATTTGATGATGAGAAGAGCATCCTGAAGGAAGCCTACCAGGTGGGCTGGGTGCCAGAGAGGCGGCCTGGGGAGCCGGCGAGGAGCTAGCAGAGTCTATTTGCGAAAATGCCTGTTAGCTCATGATAAAAATAAAGCAACATTCACAAGCAGATCCTGGGCAGAACAATGTGTGGACTCTGACCAATGGGCTGGTCCTTCAGTCGTGATGCGAGGCTCAACTGCGGTCCGAAGCCGGGTTCCTGATCTGCCGTCCCTGTCGTCTTGAGTTGGCGTTTAGAGCGTCGCTTGGTTGAGGTCCTAGAAGGAGTCTTTGTGCCCAGCGAATTGGCATACAGCTCGTCATACGACATTGGCTGCAACGGTTCAAGCGTTGGAGGGTCCTCAATAATCAACATGCTCTTGAAACGCCGGATTTGAGAGAGGCTTGAATGTTCCGATGGTACGGGGGAAATGTTTTCGGTCACTGGTAAGCTGGAGATCCTTTTGGACGGAGTCGGAGGTGTCGTGAGAGCGATAGTCGCATCAGCCGGCCCTATGGTGATGATGCTCTTCTCGAGCTGGACGCTCCGTGTGCGAACCTTTCTGACCTGGTGGACCAGGTCAAAGCCCATCATCATCTTTGAAGAATGAGAGAAAACAGCACGTTGGGAGATAATCCAGAAGCAGCCCGAGAGTTACGAGAGTCGGAGTTGTTTGCAGTCCAGCGAAGGCAAGGTGGGCAATGAGCTTTCACAAAGGCTTCCAGTGCCAATGTAATTCATCTTCTGCCTGGTCAATTCCCCGATGAATGGAGCCAAAGCATCCGAAGGTAGCGCGAAGCGGGAATCCAGAGTCCAGTCCATTGTTCTTGCCCAGATTTTTGTAGATTGTATGTGTATTCGAGAAGATAGAACTTACCCATTTCTAGAATGCCGAGGAATTATGGAGTCGGGAACGAATGGGCAAGTGCGATGCTGTATTGAAAAAGGGGTTAGCCTTGATTCGACTGCATGATGCTACCAGGCGAGCTCAAGTTGTGTATGGAAGAAAAAGGCAGGCAAGTAGTCGTCGATTTGGTAGGGAAATAGTGTTCATTCTGTGAATTGAAGGGTTGAGAGGGCAGGAGACAATCGGCAGTGAAGGTTAGGTCGGGCCAAATTGTATCGCGATCGTCTAGGGGTAGCTCCCTGGATCAAGGGGCAAAGGGGGGGCAGTAGCGAAAGACAAAGTGGGCATGCAAAGGAATCTGAAAAGACGAAAGCGCTGCCAGTAACGAGCAACGGTAGGAAGTGACGAGAGCGGAGGCGAAAAGGAGAACGTACAGGAAAGAGACGACGATTTCGTCGTTGATGCGTCGCGTGTTTCGGAATGTGGACAGCGAGGCAGGAAAAAAAAGGAGGGAAGCTTGCACTGGTCAGGTAGAGGAAGTAGCGACGGACAGCTACAGTGTCGACGATGATTAAAACAGCCTCCGAGGGAGTCTATAAAGAACAGTGTTTAAAGAGAGATAGAGAATTTGATGAAAGGGGGAGGGGTTGGAAAAAGAATAATGGGAAGTCGAAAGAAAAAAAAAAGGCCCAAGTTCAGTAGGTCAGGAAAGGGGAAATTCTGGTAGAAGTAATATGGAGTACGGGTGCCAGATGAAATTGGAAATTTTGAAGTGCGACGCAGGAGCAGAGGTTCAGGTTACCTGTCACTCGCATGTTCCTAAAACCTTTGGGGGCAGGCAAAAATCTGCCCAACGGTACATGCAAGGTACAAGAGTCACCCCCCGTCCCCCCTCAATTAAGAGGCCATATCACATCTATCGCGGTAGGGGAGGGTACTTGTGCCAACAGTACTCCGGCCTCGTGTCGAATGTAAACGTTGTACTCCGTATACTAGTTTACTACTCCAGATTGCCCCTGTCCTGTGCTCCTGGCATTTTCAAAAGGGGTCACTGCTGGGCTAGGCCCGGTAGAGCCTAGCGACCTGCAAATCTGTACGGAGTACCAGGGGAACACCTCACCAGAGACAGACCTGCTCCATATCTGGCCATTTGATTGGCCCAAAGCGTTTCCTCTTTTTAATGGGTCATCTCCTAAAAATCGCACCTGTTCGACCATTTTAGAACACCCCCTAAGAACCTCTACTAAAGTCGAAATGACAGAGCAAACAGGGATCAAACAAGTACAGATAGAGTAGGGCAGAAACTACGAGTTGTCATCCAAACAGTACCACAAAATAAGCTATCAAGCTATTTTACCGTACCAGTAGGAAGACAAGCCAGTGGCAACTGAAGAGCCAGTGTTTTCCTATGCAATGACAAGAGGCTGCTTTGTTTTTGGCTTTTTTTGACTTTCAATGGCGCATTAGGGGGCCAGGGCTCACCAAGAGGGCTGGCCCTCTACGCCCTGTAGCTTTGATAGTACTCCATATGTAAACTAGGTAGTGCCGTTTTTGCGCGCCATGTTGGGGAGGCAACATGCTGGTGGTGGGATTAAACTTCCGCTGTCGAGACCAGAATGAACAGCCAAATCCAGGGGTTTCGTTCAAGCTATCGAGTTCCAATCCTACGAGATTTTTGGTTTTTGGGGAACATGATATCCGTACTGCCCCAAAGCATTTTGTCTCGCTTCGCGTCGCGTACGGAGTCCATTTGAAGCGAGACAGCAAGAACAGGTGGCAGACAAGACAGATGTCGCTAATACTAGTACTCGGAGGTGTCTTGTCTCACTAGGAAAGACAGCATGAATGGCGCCCAAGTCTGTCCATATGATACATCCCAAGTAGTCATGTCAGAACCGGCCTCGACTCTTTTGGTGATGCTCCAGTGTAACAATTCCGCCGCCACCTTCGAATCTTCATCGTGGGTGGCCAAGGACTATCTCGCAAACCTGGCCACTTTTCTCGATTCCAATTCGCTGCCCAATGCTCAAGAACCCAGCCACCATCCTGCAAGATCGGGCCAGGCTGCATGCATGACTGCAGGCCACCATCGAGGTCTTTGACGGTATTCGCAGTGTAGTTTTTTTTTTTCCTTATTTTTGCGCCACCACCTCCCACTCGTCCACCCTTTTTGAACACTAGTCGATCCGGCACTGGAACGGCAGGTTTTTAAAAGAAAAAGCTCGAGATCCATTATGTCTATATAGGACTGTACAAAAATGGCATTTCTGGGGACTATCTTTTTTCAATGCTAGCGATTCCCAGTGGCGTTCAGTTGGAGAAATAGGAGAGGGGGAACATTTTCCACCCATCCCAGCCACTGTGGAGATTAGCAGCTCCCAAATAATTCCTCCCTCTCCCAAGTTTCTAAGTCTTCTAGTACAGAGTAGAGCCAATGGCAATGGGTGACATGTCGCGCCGGCCTCCTTCTTAATATGTCTCTTAATACCTCCCTTCCATGCTACGGTTTGGTTGTCGGAAACACAATGAAACAGGTTGCCGAAACTTCTTGTGGGCACCGCCTGTACCAAAGCGCGAGGGCGCCAGGCCCAAGTTATGAAGATTCACGACGATAAGTATGCCAACCTCGTCGATATCCTTAGGTCCCTTCATTACTCGTACAAAAAGACCAGGAGGCAATATATATATATAGAACTCTCAAAAAACATACAACACCGGGTGTTCGCTGGTCGTCACCGACCCAACTACTAATCCAGCCGTTAGTGGGTTGACTATGGGAGAGCGGACGGGATCCCGTATATTCCACTACGTATGGCCGTATGTATCAGGGCAGGTGAGAAATCAGGATATAATTATGGTTCAGCAACGTCGTTACAATGCCCACGATGCTCTGCGCTACCGTCATCCAATACACTCGGCCTACAGACTGACGATACCCTTACCCTCACCGAAAAATGAAAAATGAAAAATAAAAAATAAAAAAAATAGCCGCCGCCTTGGAAGAGAACGTTCTACAGGCAGCGGATTTTAGTACGAAGCCCCGAGAGACCCTCTCCGTTGTTCAGTTGTTACACCACTCAAGTTCAGCGGCGGTGTATTGTAATCGACCGCTGACGGTGCTCCGTCACTCTCAATCCTTTTGCTTCGTTTCATGGCTAGCTGGCAGGCCGAGTGTACGGTACGGCCACCTATTCCGGCGACCGCGGTGCCGTACGTCACCGTCACGGGGAGTAGATGGCTCTCACCACGGACAGCAAAAACATCCTTTAAGCCCTCGATCACGCGGGACTTTCCTGTACCGCCTTCGCCCCCGGCGTATTGGAAGTGTTGCCGGCCCAGCTCGGTACCCGCCCTGAGAGCCCCGGGCTGCTCGTCGAGGAAAGTACAGACCAGATCGACTCCCATCACCCGCAACCTATTCAGTGTCCAAACTTCGCAAACTTCATTGCGGAAACACTCATCTGCTTTTCATCGCCACCGGATCTCCTGCAGAACTACGCTGGCATCCTGGAGGTACTGGATCAGAATGGGTTGTTTGCTAACTGGGGGAAGGGGGGGTTGGCTCCTTCATGGCCCTACCCAACAACTCAAGCGACGACCCAAAACAACTTTGAACACCCTTCAGCGGAACTACGGAACTAACCCCGAACGAGCCTTGATAACTCTCCCTGATTCGAAAGACAGTCGGGCCCTGGCATCCTGCTACAAAGCGAACTTGATAGATGACTGCTGCTCTGGCCCCAGAGGCTTTTGGACCAAGCCGATTATGAAGAATAGTATCCGGGGAATCTCCATTTTCATGTCGACACACAAGTGGGACGGACATACGCCGACGAGAGACCAAGCCGAAGAGGCTCTTGCGTATGGCGACAATTCAACCGTGTCGATACCAGGCGTCTTCTTCTTCACACGGGGTATGCCGGTAGTAGTGAACGAGAATCTACTCCCTGGACGAACTTTGCGGCACAAACATTCAAGGACAACGCAATCATCATGGGCTCAATGGCAAAGGGTGTCCCGACGGCCAGGTGAGGAACATAAGCCTGGTAAGCGAAGAGGCAAGGGCCAGCAAAGGAACGCGTGGCCGAATCACAAGCCCCCTTAGCACTGGCCAACGGTATGTTGCCCAGCGAGCACGAGGAGGATATGTGGCTTCTATTTGTCAACCCGAAGCAGCGTACGACCTATCCGCAGCTGCACAACACAAACAACCTCTAAGCAAGCATATCGACGCCCTGAACGCACGTTTACAATGGCAACTCGACAACCCGCACCGAGGGCTGCGATTCGTACAACTAGACGAAGAGAGCATCGTAGTCATCGTCTTCACCGACGCTGCCTTCGCGAACAACGAGGACCTCAGTTCTCAAATCGGGTTCGTGATCGCAATCCGCGATGCCACCGGTGCAGCCAACATAGTGCACTGGTCCTCGACGAAATGCCGACGAGTCACGAAGAGCGTTCTAGCAGCCGAACTCTACGCCTTGGTGCACGGATTCGATGTGGGCAGTTGCCCTAAAGGTAGTAAACGGCGCCGAGTTTGCGGCTACCGACGTCGTAATAGATGGCCGATACCCCGGATATGCTATCGCGGATGACCTCACCATACACTTCGGACCACCCAAAGCCCTTCTCGTCGAGTCGGCAACGGAGAGCATCCCGATTCCGGGACTGCCACTGCCACCGAACTCCATACTTCTGACTTGTAAGACGGTCAAAGTAGCACTAAGGCGAGATGAGGCATTCAACCGGACGGGCCTTCCATGCGCACCTGCGTTCGCCGTTACCGATTATAAGTCGCAGGGGAAGAATTTCGACAAGGTTCTCCTGGAGCTCCGGGGCCGCGGGGATAGGCAGGCAAGTGTGACTTCACGAGCCTGAACGAGTCTCCTCGGCTTAGCTAAGCTTGTAGTGGTATTTAATAGCGGAGTTGAAGCCCCTTGGGGGATAGCGGTTCTTAGACTTTCCTTTCAATACAACTTTTTGCGGCGGAGTTGCCTTTCTCTCTGACTTGGTTGCCATTGACTCCAGCCGCAACACATGTGGCTATGGTCGTAGGTGGCTGGTGGCTGATCACACTCGATGGTCTGTGCTCCTTTTCTTGTAAACTAAACTATTCTAGGTATTTAGTGGATCTGGAAAATACCGTTGTTCTATTGGTCAAGGCCCCAACAAAACACACTTTCGTTCCGAAAGCACAGACTCAAGCAAGAAAGACAAGATGAAGTTGCAGAAAATAAAGGAATATTTGGTGCTCTATGGTTCATTTTTCCTCTTAAAACGGAATAAACCGAGAATTTCGTCTTCCGAACGGGCCAATTAGGTATTTGCGATAGGAAATCCCAACAGTTCTTCCAACAGGGTGCGGGAGAGTTTTTCGGACAGCTGAAAGTGAAGCTCCACCAACGACGTCAGTTTTGGACGATAGGCTCTGGCGCTATTCCCAGCTCCGAACTTTTCCCAGACCTGCTGGTAACCACAAGATAATAACCTGAGACTAGCTCCAACACGTGCAATTGCCACTTCGCATTGGTTCTTTTCAAAAACAAGTTTGATTGTGATTGAATTCCTCTCTACTTGTACACGTAACGATCCAAAGGAGCTGTTGCCCGTTTACCCCTCCTTCCGTCGTGGAGATATCCCACAGCCCCGAAAGACATGCGAAACCACAGGGATGAAATAGCTGCCACGAGCTTTCACTACGAGACGTCGGTGTTGTCCTTAGTCCGGCCATTGGCATATTCCAAGCGAATCCGTAGCGTCAATTCCATTGGGCCATTCGGATACCGCCCGTTGTACGTGTAACCCCAAAGGACAATTCTAACGACGGGAAGTCGTCCAGCCTTCACCATGACGCTTGCTTTCAAGGGTCTCCCTGGACCCTTACGAAAGCTCCGACCAAACCCTTCTAGATTGACCACGTCTCGAAAGCCAGCATTCTCCGGTACCATTGGTGCATCTTTCCGAGCCTCCCGCACTCTATTCACCCTTCAAAGGCAAGCTAAACCGACACCATCGTTCCTTGGACGCGCAGCTACAACTCTCTTTGGAACAACTTTGTTTATATGGTTATTATATCCTTCCGACGATTTTAAAAAGCTCCGAAATGCTTCATTCGCCGGGCAACGCGAGACCCTCGTTGCTGAAGACAGTGCCGAGGATCCCGATGGATGGGCGATTGTCCCCGATAAATTGGTTGACTTCATCATTCCGGATTGGGCCAAGTCCATCCCAGCATATATGCGAAAGCTCCAGGGCGAGGTGGCCATGACCCCAGGCTCTCTGGCTGAAGAGGTTTGGCAGGAAGCTCAAGATGCCAGCATCAACCCCGAAATTCAGTACTCGGCGCGGGTCCGTGTATCCAACGAACTCTGTGACGAAGAGAAACAGTTCCGCGCCAGGAGGAAGAAAGTCACGGCGGTTGCACTTGCTCGGTACCTTGGCCTCGATGAGAAGGACATCCATCCGGATGATGTACCCCTCATTGCTATCTGTGGCTCGGGTGGTGGACTTCGAGCTCTAGTGGCCGGCACTGGCTCGCTTTTATCAACTGCTGAAGACGGACTCTTTGACTGCGTTACGTACACAGCTGGTGTCAGCGGGTCATGCTGGCTCCAGGCTATATATAACTCGAGCATTGCCGGAGGTGACCTCAATAAAGTGCTCGACCATCTCCGCAATCGTCTGGGCGTCCACATCGCCGATCCACCCGTTGCACTACGATCGCTCGTAACAGCCCCGACCAATAAATATCTCCTAAGTGGGATGATCGAGAAACTCCAAGGAGACAAGTCGGCCTCGTTCGGACTCGTCGACATCTATGGAATGCTTCTCGCTGCGCGGTTCCTCGTACCCAAGGGAGAATTAGGTGTCGATCCCAGCAATTTCAAGCTCTCCAACCAGCGAGACTATGTTCAATACGGACAAAGCCCTCTCCCCATTTACACGGCCGTTCGTCATGAAATCCCAGAAATGGAAAACGAAGGTGACCGTCGCTCTGAAGGCACATCTAGCGTCTCCGAGGAAACCAAGGACCTCGCGAAGAAAGAAGACTGGTTCCAATGGTTTGAGATTACGCCTTACGAGTTCTTCTGTGAGGAGTTCTCGGCTGGCATCCCAACATGGGCACTAGGCCGACGATTCAACAAGGGTGTAGACGTGAAACCTGAATCCGGCATCCCGCTGCCCGAAATTCGGACTCCTCTACTCCTTGGTATCTTCGGCAGCGCCTTTTGCGCGACACTATCCCACTACTACAACGAAGTCCGGCCGGTCCTCCGAAACATATCCGGTTTCGCAGCAATCGACGAGATGATTACAGGCCGCAACGAAGACCTTAGCAAAGTCCACCCCATCGACCCAGCCACCATCGCCAACTTTGCCTACGGAATGCAAGGTCAACTAGCAGAGACCACGCCCCGAAGCATCTACGAGCACAAGCACATTCAACTCATGGACGCCGGCATGTCCAACAACCTCCCTATCTACCCCCTCCTCCGCCCCGGCCGCGACGTAGACATCATAATCGCCTTCGACGCATCCGCCGACATCAAAACCGACAACTGGCTCTCCGTAACAGACGGCTACGCCCGCCAACGCGGCATAAAAGGCTGGCCCATAGGAATCGGTTGGCCTAAGAAACAAAACTCTGCAAACCAAGTCGGAAAAGCCCTCGACGAAGCAGACACTACATCCTCAGCCCAAGCAAGCAAAAACCTCGCCGAAGCTCAATCTCAAGACTCTTCCGAAAAAGACGCCGAAGATCTAGGGTACTGCACAGTTTGGGTAGGCACAACACAAGAACGCTCGACGCCCCCACCACCCCCCTCAAAAGCAATAACAAGCTCTACATCCTGGCGAATAATGGAACCCGATGCCGGTCTAGCAGTCATATATCTCCCCCTCCTAGCCAACCCCTCAGTCCCAAACGTAGATCCCACAACGACGAGTTATCTAAGTACGTGGAACTTTATCTACACGCCGGAACAAGTAGACAATGTAGTGAAATTAGCGCGTGCGAATTATAGCGAGGGAAAAGAGCAGATTAGAGAGTGTGTGAGGGCTGTGTACGAGCGGAAAAGGAGCAAGAGGATTGCGAAGGAGGTTCGGAGGAGGGGTGTTGACGGCGCGGGCAAAGTTGTTGGGGATCACTTCAGTTGATGTACTCTATTTTTTTTTTCTTTCTTTTGTTGCGATGTTATATATGATGTGTTGTGAAGTTTACATTTTCTTTTATATTCAATAAAATTAGAAATGGTTATGTATAGATACTTGTCCTTCTTTCGTCATTTACTTCACTTTGTTGCTTGATACTTGGTGTAGGGTTAGGGTTAGGATATGCATGCACGAGCTGGGTTTGTTAAAACTCCGGTTGATACATTAGACTCACGAAAATGAGAGAGTTTTCAGGGCATTTTTTACCTTCAACTTCACGGAAATGCAAAGGCCTTTTGCTGTCAAGAACACAGCAACATATAAAAAGGTACAGTTTCAAACATTGATCTAATATGATATGATACACAGCCATGTTTTTTTATACACGAATCAAATACATGACCGAAGTCAAAACTCCTCCCCAGTTTTTAACTCGTGAAGAAGCCCGGAATAAAACAAGGCTGCAAGAGTTCCCTTTTCTACACAATTGATTTACCGTCTTCGGAGATACCAGTTGAAAGCAAGCTGGTTCACCTCGTACGGGAAAGGAGTAGGGACCTCGGCGAGACCCTTGCGGGCGACGGGGTGGCGCAGGTACACGGCAGCGCAAATGTTTTGGTTGACTTCGAGGTAGCGGGGGATGAAGGCGAAAGGAGCAAGGAGATGGCGTGGGCGCCACGGCGTGGCGTACGGCTTCGACGGGTCGATGGGGTTCTCGACGTCTTCGCGGAGGAGTTCGGCGAGACGCGCGCGCTCGGTCTTGCTGAGACCGGCACCGCTGACGAGGCGGGCTGCGCGGGCTTTGGCTTCCTCGGGTAGGTCTTCAAACTCGGAAGTGACGTCTTCTTGCTGGACGCGCTCGGCCTTGACGGGGTCGTTGGACTCAATTTTCTCGCCGTCAATCTTGAAGCGAGTCATGTGAGCGGCGAGATCATCCAGCATGGCATCAACGTCGGTCGTCTTGTTGCTGAGAGCGAGCTTGCAGCCCTTGACGAAGGAGCGCAGTTCCTGCTTGCGCTTGACTGTGAGGTTCTCATTGCTGTCACTTAGAATCTCCTTTGCTGAGATGGCGAGTTGGCGGACACGGCGTCGCTGTTCCTTCTCGCGCTCTGCCTCGGGAAGGTCCTCAAGGTCGAGTTCCTCAGTGGGAACGGCTTTAGTAGATTTGGAGGCAGCAGCGTCTTCTGAGGCGGCCTCTCCGGCTTCTGCGTTATCACCCTCACCCTCAGCGACCTCGGCGGCTTCGTCGACCTCTTCCTCTTCACCCTCCTCCTTGACGGGTGCCTTTTCTTGTCTGGGTTTAGGACGACCCGTTGCGTACATGACCTTATCAGGGTCTACCTGGAACATGTCTCCGGGGTTAAGAAGGTACGATCCGTATTTCATCTAGATGCTACAACGTTAGGACTCTTCCTTTGCATACTGACGATATTTTCCGAGAGGGTGAATGTTACCTTTTGGCCGTTGACTGTGACACCACCATGGATGCAAAACTGCCTTGCTTGTCTCGGGCTGCTCGCAAAGAGCGCACGGAACATGGCCACATCGAGACGGCGCTCGAGGGGAGCAAATGCCATTTGCATATAAGGGGTCATCTGGGAGATGGGCTGTGAAAGAAGTTGGAGGAACCTGGCGCGCGTGAGCCGAGAGCGTTGGGCGCCGTGGGTATATTGCATCTGGTTGTTGTCGCGTATTAATGTCGGCTCAATGGCAGAGTAGTCGGCGGCAGTGGCCAGGCCGGAGCGGGAGCCGGGTTGGACATCACGGCCCGAACCGCGGCCAGCGGCTTGTTCGGAGCCATCGTGGGCAGCAAGGTACTTTGCGGGCATCTCGACAGCTGAGAGGAGTCGGCGGCTGAAAAGGCGGTTCCATCGCTTCTCGTTGATGTGTTCACCGTGGTAACTTCGTGTCATGGACTTGGCGGACCATTTTTGCTGGAAGAAAGTCCGTCGGGGAAGGTCAATTCGCGCTGTGAATTTGGCAATATTGAAGAGATTGTATTTATTCCATGATTGGCGTAGTTTCTATAGATGCAGATCTGTTAGTAGTTGGTTTGGCGAGGGTCGAAGACCATCAAGGCCGTAATGAAGGGGAAAGGAAAAAAAAGAGGCAAGACACGTGTTGTTGATTAAGGAATAGGACAGAGACGTACGGGTCGTTTCAGCAAATGTTGTTTGACTTTTGGCCTCATCGTGACAGGTTTGCCGGTGGCGTATGAACACTCGGCGGGATTGGGAGTCGCGAATGCGGGTGTTTGATGGGAGACTGGATTTCGAAGCTATTCACAGAAAACCAAATTTTTGACAATAGCTCGCCTGTTCCGTGTTTAGGGAGCCAATGACAGATGCAGAAAGTCGAGGTTAATTCTGACCAATAGACTGTCTTGAAAGTCGATAAAATATGGGGAGCGGAGTGGTGGTCAAACAAACGGAAAAAAAAAAAAAAGTGCAAGGCTGCTCTAGCTACAAGTACGGAGTACTATTACCATAATTCTTTTTTTCGCAGGAGGCTGTCATAGTGAATCCGCTCTCCAGAAACCCAAAAAAAATCTCCAAGACCCGCACACGAAAGCAAATTCTTTCCTTCTACCATATCTCTCGTCCTGTGCCAAAAGTTAGTTCGGTACGTTCAATCCCAGGCGCATTGCTCTTTTCGCACCGTCCTACACCTATTCAGGTTTTTCTTTTTTTTTTTTTTTTAACCTCCGCCCCTCCAACTACCCCGCCACCTTTTGAGTCAATTGCTCACAACGTGATTATACTCCGTAGATAGCAACGAATCCTGAACCATTACCTCGTCGCCGCCTTTAAAACTACCTAGTCCACGAACAATCTAGTTCGTCGGCATCATCTATCGTCGCTTTCCATCCCCATCTCACCTTCACGCTCTACTGCCATCATGAGCGACAACGAAAACAAGGTCGCTCCAACCGAGGAGAAGCAGGCCACCGAAGCGCCGGCTGTTGAGGCTGTCCCTGCCGAATCGGTGGCTACAGAGGCTGCCCCCGCCAAGACTGAGCCAGAGGAGGCCAAGCCCGCTGAAGAGAATGCCTCTACAGAGGAGGCCAAGCCGGCCGAGGTTCTCAAGACTACAGCCAAGATTAACCGCGAAGACCACTCGAAGAATGTCAAGTTCGACCCTGCTACCCTTCCGGAAACAGATGACCCCGATAAGATTCGCGCTCAGGTACGGTTTTCCGTCCCCTTTCTTTTCCTGTTGCGACAATTGGCTTTCTCTCTTGCATTCGTACTGATTCGTACTGACAAACACACACACAAACCATCAGGTCGAGTTCTATTTCGGTGACCACAATCTCCCCAAGGACAAGTTCATGTGGGAGACCACTGGCGGGACCGAGAACAAGCCCGTCTCCCTCAAGACACTCCACACTTTCAAGCGCATGCGACGCTTTCAGCCTTACTCGGCCGTTGTCGCCGCCTTGCGCGACAGCAAGGTCCTCGAAGTAATCGGCGAGGAGGGCGACGAGCAGATCAAGCGCAAGACGCCCTACAAGCCGGATAGCTCGCGCAAGGCCAAGCAGGAGGCAGCCACGGTGTACGTCAAGGGCTTCGGAGACGAGGAGCCCAACACGCAGTTCGAATTGGAGGCCTTCTTCACACAGTATGGCGCCGTCAACGCCGTCAAGCTGCGCCGCACACCCGAGAGACTCTTCAAGGGTTCGGTCTTTGTCGAATTCGCCAACGAGGAGACGGCGACCAAGTTCATTGAGCTTGCGCCCAAGTGGAAGGACCACGAGCTCAAGATTATGACCAAGAAGGCATACTGCCTAGAGAAGGACACGCTCATCAAAGAGGGTAAGCTCGAGCCCAGCTCGTCGTCCAAGTCTTTCTTTGAGGGCCACGAGAGGCGCGGCGGGCGGTTCCGCGGCCGTGGTCGTGATCGCGACGGCGACTCCAACGACTGGAAGAAGCGGCGAGAGGAGGATCAGAAGAACGGTTTCCGCAATGGTGGACGCGGCGGCCGAGGCCGTGGACGGGGTGGCCGGGGCCGGGGCAACTTCCGCGGCCGTCGTGATGATGTCAACGGGTATGTCTCCCAGGACCTTTCTTTCCCTTCTTCTCCTCTATCTTTGCTCTCTTTTTAACTAACTTTTCTCGTTCTAGCTTCAACAATGGGAAGGCTCCAGTTGACGTTGCTGCGCTCGAGGCAGCGCAGGCCAAGGAAGAGGCCAACGGCAAGCGTGCACGCGAAGACGACGCATCAGACGAGCGCCCTGCCAAGAAAGTGGCAGCCGAGACGGCTGCTTAGGTTAATCACAAAGGGGCAGTGTGGAGTGGTTGGAATACGAAGACAGTTTTCTTCATTCTTTTCAAGATGAGGCGAAAAGTAACAAAAAGGGGCATTTGGTGGACGATGTAAATGTTTTGGCATCCATGAGTGTTACATTACAGCGACACGGGGCGTTTGGGACAAAAATCACACATGTCATTATATAATTGTTTGAATTTTTACATATTTCTTTTCTTCCTCGTCAAGAGGCTAGAGGCTAGAGGCTAACCGGCAAGGTGATGTTGACTGGGGAAACAGCAGCGGATAAGATCAGATATAGACTGGATCATGTTATACGCTGGATTATTGATTATTGATTCAGTTGATCTCTCTCTTTCTCTCTCTGTGTGTGTATGCGTATTGGCAGTGGATAGGTGAAGACAGACACAACAAACCGGGATACACAAACCAACCAGTCTTCAAAATGACATGAGGAAAGATACCCGAAGTCCCCAAAAAAGACCAGATACGCCAAGACAAACCACTCTTCCCAAAAAAACAAACCGACCCTCACCAGCAAAAAATTGCGGGGGAAGAAAACCACTCCAACGTCGATCTGATTCTGATTCTGATTCTGATTCTATTGGCGTGTCTTACCTAAGGTGTGCACTATCCGCTATGTTTGGGCGGGGACTATACTAAGTGGGTCCCATAAACCGTATCTAC